>PVJI01025104.1:0-20981 GCA_004026765.1 Micronycteris hirsuta | reverse complement strand
TGAAGGAAATAGACTTTCGGGAAGTCCAGGAAGCTCAGAGAGTCCCAAAGAAGTTGGACCCAAAGAGGAACACACCAAGACACATCATAATTATATTACCCAAGAACAAAAATAAGGAAAGGATCCTAGAAGCAGCAAGAGAAAAAGAGACAGTTACCTACAAAGGAATGCCCATAAGACTGTCAGCTGATTTCTCAAAGGAGACCTTACAGGTAAGAAGGGCTGGAGAGAAGTATTCCAAGTCATGAAAGGCAAGGACCTACATCCAAGAATACTCTATCCAGCAAAGTTTTCATTCATAATGAAAGGGCAAATAAAGTGCTTCTCAGACAAGGTCAAGTTCAAGAAGTTCATCACCACCCAGCCTTTATAGTATGAAATGTTAAAGGGAGTTGTATAAGGTATGGAGGAATATCAACAGGGGAGTGGTAGGGGGAGAGGGTGGGAACGGGGCACAGAACAAGTAGCATAAATGGGAGGTAGACAACAGACAGGGGGAGGTTAAGAATAGTATAGGAAGTGCAGGAGCAGAAGGACTTACGTGTACGACCTATGGACAAAACTAAAGGGTGGGGAAAGGGGGGGTAAGGGGGTGGGGGGCAAGAAGGGGGGGAAGTGGGACAACTGTAACAGCATAATCAATAAAATACAGTTAAAAAAAGAAATAAATACAAGAAAGTGTAATAAAAACAAAACAACCATAAAAAAAAAGAACCAGAAGAAAAGAACAATTTAAGAAGCAGAAGAAGCAAAGTCTCAAAAATCATGGGAAGACAAAGAAACAACCCCCAAACAAAAGGAAAGGAGGAATCATCAGAAAGAATGCTAAATAAAATAGAGGCAAGTCAACTATCAGATACTCAATTCAAAATAATGGCTATAAGGAAGCTCAATAAGCTCAGTGAGAATTACCAACAACTGCAGGGAAGCTACAAGGAACTCACTGTGAATTATATCAGCATGAAAAAGGACACAAAAACTATCAATAAGAGCCAAGAGGAAATGAAGAATACAATTTCTGAATTGAAGAACACAGTTGAAGGAATCAAAAGCAAGCTAGATGAAGCAGAGTTTCAAATAAGCAAGCTGGAAAACAAGGTTGAAAAAACTCCCAGAAGGAGCAAGAAAAGGAAAAAAGACTCAAAAAGAATGAAGAGCGGTTAAGGGAAATGCAAGACAACATGAAACACAATATCAGTATAAGAAGGATATCAGAAAGAGAAGAAGAAGAGCAAGGGATAGAAAACCTGTTTGGAAGAGTAATGATAGAAAACTTCCTTAACTTGATGAGAGAAAAAGTCACACAAATCCAGAAAGCAGAGTGGGCCTCAATCAAGAGGAACCCAAAGAAGTGACTGTGAGACACATCATAATTAAAATGGCAAAACTAACAAAGAAAGAATCTTAAAGGCAGCAAAAGAGAAATAGGAAGTAACACATCAGGGAATCCTGATAAGGCTAGCAGCTCACTTCTCATAAGAATCACTACAAGTCAGAAGGGAATGGCAAGAAATATTCCAAGTAATGATAAGCAAAGGCCTGCAAACAAGACTACTATACCCAGCAAGGCTCTGAATTAAAATGGAAGGGCAAATATGGAGTTTCCCAGGCAAAAGAGGGCTAAAAGAATACATCTCTACCAAGCCAGCACTGCAAAATATGCTACTGCTTTAAGAAGACAAAGAAAAGAGTGAGATGGTGAGAGGAACATAAACACAAAGGGAGTAAAATGGCAGTAAATAAGTGCCTATCAATAATAAACTTAAATATAAATGTATGAAATACTCTAGTAAAAAGACTCAGGGTAGCTGAATGGATTAAAAAAAAATGTGACCTACACATTTGCTGCCTACAAGAGATCCACCTCAGAACAAAAGACCTACAGAGACTGAAAGTGAAGGGTGGAAAAAAATATTCCAAGCCAATGGACAGGAAAAAAAGCCACAGTAGCAATACTATGTCAGACAAAATAGATATCAAAACAAAGGGCATAAAAAGAGACACAGAAGGACACTTCATAATACTCAAGAAAAGAGTCCATCAAGAATACATAAACAGCCCGGCTGGTGTAGCTCAGTGGATTGAGCACGGGCTGGGAACCAGAGAGTCCCGGTTCGATTCCCAGTCGGGGCACATGCCTGGGTTGCAGTCCAGGTCTCCAGTGAGGGCCATGTGAGAGGCAACCATACATTGCTCTTTCTCCCTCCCTTCTCCTCTCTCTAAAAATAAATAAATAAAATCTTAAAATTAAAAAAAAGAATACATAAACATTATAAACATATATGCATCCAAGATGGGAGCATCCAAATATATATATATGGAAAGTCTTGGAGGGCTTCAAGAAAGATGTAGACAGCAACAAAATTATACTAGGTATTTTAATACCCCACTGTCAAAAAAGGGTAGATCTTCCAAACAAAATATCAACAAGGATATTACAGCACTGAACAACGCTAGATCAAAAGGACTAAACTGATTATATATATATATATATATATATATATATATATATATATATATACATACACACACACATACATACATATACATGTGTATATATATCTATATATATACATACATATACATGTATATATCTATATATCATATATTATATATATATAACTTTTAATCTCAAAGAAATAAAATACACATTTTTGAAATGCACATGGAACAGTTTCAAAGATAGACAATGTGATAGGACATAAAACAAACCTCAACATATTCGTGATTTGAAATCATATCAAGCATTTTCTCAACCATGAGTGCCTGAAACTAGAAACCAACCTCAAGGAGAAAACTCAAAAGCACTTGAACGCATGGAGATTGATTAGCATGCTACTAAATAATGACTGGGTTAAGAATGGGATCAAGGAAGAAATCAAAAAGTTTCTGGAAACAATTGAAAATTAACATACAACAATCTAAAACTTATGGGACACAGCAAAGGCAGTGCTGAGAGGGAAGGTCATAGCAATAAATGCCTAACTAAAAAAGATAGAAATATTTTAAATAAACAACCTAACCCTATATCTATAAGAACTGGACAAACAGCAATAACCAAAGCCCAGAGCAAGTAGAAGGACGGAAATAACCAATGTAAGAACAGAATTAAATGACATAGAGACTAAAAGAATTCCAAGGATATGTAAATGCAGCAGCTTGAACAACAATAAAAAATAAATAAATCCAGGAACTGGTTCTTTTAAAAAATACACAAAATCAACAAACTTTTAAGCAGACTCATCAAGACAGAAAGATAGAAGACCCAAATAAGCAAAATCAGAAACAAAAGAGGAGAGATTACAACTGATACCACAGAAATACAAAGGATTATAAGAAATTACTATGAATAACTATGGGCTAGGAAATTTGAAAACCTGGATGAAATGGACAAATTTCTACAATAATATAATCTTAAACTGATTGAAGAAGAAGCAGAAAGCCTGAACAAACAGAACAGCTGTTGAAATCGAAGCAATAATCAGGACTCCTGGAATGCAAAAGTAATGGATCCAATGGTTTCACAGGAGAATTAAAAAAAAAAATTAAGAAAGAGTTAACCCCTATCCTTCTTAGACTACTCCAAAATATCCAAGAAGAAAGGAAACTACCAAACTCTTTTATGAGGTCAGCATCATCCTAATCCCTAAACCAGACAAAGACACAAGAAAGAAATCTACAGATCTATGTTAATGATTAACATAGATGTTAAAATCCTCAACAAAATATTGGAACAATGAATCCAGCAATTTATTAATAGATCATACACCATGATCGAGTGAGATTCACCACAGGGATGCAAAGATGGTACAATATTTGCATATCAATAAATGTAATGAATCACATAAATAAAAGGAAAGACAAAGATCACATAAGCATATCAATAGATGGGGAAGAAGCATTTTGTAAGGTACAACATCCATGCATGATAAAAACACTCAGCAAAATGAGAGGAGTGGGAGCATACCCCAATGTAATAAAGGCCATATATTAGAAACCTACAACCAACATCATACTCAATGCGCAAAAACTAAAAGTTTTCCCCATAAGATTAGTAATAAGACAAGGATATCCACTTTCACCACTTTTCATCTATGCAGTATTGGAAGTCCTAGTCACAGCAATAAGACAAGAAAGAAAAATAAAAGGCATCCAAATTGGAAAGGAGGAAGCAAAACTGTCATTATTTGCAGATGACATGATAATGTACATGGAAAATCCTACAGACATCACAAAAAAACTACTTGGCCTAATAAGTTAATTTGGCAAAACAGCAGAATACAAAGTGAACATTCATAATTCAAAGGCATTTTTGTACATCAACAGTGAAATATCAGGAACAGAAATCAAGGGAAAATCCCATTTGATATAGCAACAAGAAAAATAAACTACCTAGGAATAAACCTAACCAAGGAGGTAGGAAACCTGTACTCAGAAAACTACACAACAGTAAAGAAAGAAATTAAGGAAGGCATAAGCAAATGGAAGTATATACCGTGTTCATAGGTTGGAAGAATTAACATCATCAAAATGTCCATACTACACAAAGAAATTTACAGATTCAATGCAATCTCTTTTAAGATAACAATGGCATATTTCACAGATATAAAACAAACATTTCAAAATTTATATGGAACCATAAATGACCACAAATAGCCACAACCATTTTGAGAAAGAAGAACAAAGTAGGAGGGATCACCACACATAAAATCAAACTACATTAAAAGGCCATGGTAATGAAAACAGTCTGGTACTGGCATAAGATCATACACATAGAACAATGGAACAGAATAGAGAGCCCAGAAACAAACCCAAGTCTCTACGGTCAATTAATATTTGACAAAGGGGGAAGAAGCATAAAATAGACTCTTCAGCAAACGGTGTTGTGAGATCTGGACAGGTACATTGAAAAAAGTGACACATGACCACCAATTACACCAGATACAAAAACAAACTCAAGATGGATAAAAGAGTTAAATATAAGTACAACACCATAAAAGTCCTAGAGGAGAACATAGGCAGGAACTCCTCCTCCAGGTACATTTTTTCATTAATTTTAGAGAGATGGGCAGGGAGGGATGGAGGAAGGGAAAGAGAGTTCTTAAAAGAGAGAAAGAGAATTATCAATGTGAGAAAGAAACACTGACTGGTTGCCTCCCATGTGAACCCTGAACAGGGATAAGACTCCAACGAACTGAGCCACACCAACCAGGGATAATTTAATTTTCTTTTTAGAGAAAGAACTATGGAATTTTTTACCTTGATTTTCATGGAAAATTTACACTTTTTTTTAATTGTTGCTAAATTACAATTGTCTGCATTTTCCCCCCACCCCAGCCAAACCCATCTCCATCCCTGCTTCCCCCTGCACCTTGGTTTCATCCATGTGTCCTTTATAGTTGTTCTTGAAAACACTTCCCCCCATTATCCTCTCCCACATCCCTGCTGGTTACTATCAGATTGTTTTCATTTCAATGCCTCTGGTTATATTTTGCTTCCTTTTTTCTTCTTTTTTTCTTAATTACTTTATTGTTCTTCAATTACAGTTGCCTGCATTTTCTCCCCTCCCCTCCTCCCCACATCCTACCCCACCTCCCTCCCTTGTTTCCACCCTCCCCCTTGATTTTGTCCTTGTGACCTTTATAGTAGTTCCTGAAAACTCTTCTCCCCACAATCCCCTCTCCCCTCCCCTCTGGCTATTGTTAGATTGTTCTTAATTTCAATGTCTCTAGTTATATTTTGCTTGCTTTGTTCTTTTGTTGATTAGGTTCCAGTTCAAGGTGAGATCATATAATATCTGTCCTTCACCTCCTGGCTTATTTCACTTAGCATAATTCTCTCCATTTCCATCCATGAAGTCGCAAAGGGTAAGAGCTCCTTTTTTCTCGCTGCTGTGTAGAATTCCATTGTGTAAATGTACCATCGTTTTCTGTTCTATTCACTTACAAATGGGCACTTAGGTTGCTTACATCACTTGGCTATTGCAAATTGTGTTGCTATGGACATTGGGGTGCATAGGTTCTTTTGGATTGGTGTTTCAGGGTTCTTAGGATATAATCCCAGCAATGGAATAGCTGGGTCAAAAAGAAGTTCCATTTTTAGTTTTCTGAGGAAATTTCATACATTAAAATGAAAAGAAAACAAACTATATGGGAAAACATTTTTACCAATAATACCTTGGACAGGGTTTGATCTCCAAAATATATAAAGAACTCACATGACTCCACTCCAAGAAGACAAACGACCCAATTAAAAATGGGCAAAAGACTTGAACAGACACTCCTCCAAGGAGGACATACCTCAGAGACATATGAAAAGATGCTCTGCATCACTAGCCATGAGAGAGATGAAAATTAAAACCACAATGAGATATCACTTCACACTGGAGAGAATGGCCATCATAAACAAACCAACAAACAAGTGTTGGAAAGGATGTGGAGAAAAAGTAACCCTAGTGCACTGTTGATGGGAATGCAGACTGGTGCAGCCACTGTGGAAAACAGTATGAAATTTTCTCAGAAAACTAAAAATACTTGTTTAAATAAATAAAAATAACAAAATAAAATTATTTCTAAGTCATAATTAATAACTGTATATCATAAAAAATAATCCTTGAGAAGACTTGGCAAAAGCCTGGGCAGAACCACTGAAATCAGAATGCTGAATAAGAAGGCATGCTTTCTCCTGCCAAATCACAGTTTAGGTACAAAACCTACCTGACTTGGCTGGGTGGTGCCCTGTAGAGAGATCCTAGGCAAAGTCTAGCATCTCCCATGAATTCTTCAGGGCACACTGGAGTTTTCAAGCAGTCAGTGTTGAAAATTCCATTAAAACTCCAAAGGATAGTCATGAATTGCCCAAATCCATCCTGTTTTCTTGTCCTTTGAGGGTCTAGATCCAAACATGCATCTCCAGGATTGTACTTTCCAGTGATGTCAAAACTTCTACAGGAATCCACACATCTTTATTCAAAACCTGTGGACATAAAAAGGAGGCAAATGTGTTTCAACTTTGGAGATTTTAAAAAATAATCTAGTATGTATAGCACATTTCTCTCCCAGTGGAGTCCAGGAAATCACCCTGTAACAAAACACATTGGTATCTCTGCTTTTAATGTATAAATATTCTTAGAGGGATAAGCAAGAACTCTCAAAGGCCTCATGTTTGTTCAGGTCAGATTTTGATAGCAAAAGAGTTAAGAAAAAACATTTGTTTCTTGAAGATTTACAGATTCTTGAATTGTGGATAAGGCATCACAGACATGTATCTAATCTGCCTGCTTAAACTCTCAGACTGGATGTCCAAATGATATCTCCAAATTATATATCTAAAATAAGTCTACTGAACTTCATCTCCAAAACCCCTCTCTCACCTGGATTTTCCATATTATTCATTGGTCTCTTCATAGTCAGGTTGTTAAGGTCAAAATTCTTCCATCTCTCATTCCTTGTGTTGATTTCACCAGCTAGTCATTTTAACTCCCAAACCATTCATTGTCCTCTATCTCCCCTGCCACCCCATGGTGCATGCATTGTCATTATTGGTTGAGCTACAGGATCTTCTTGATTTAAAGCTCATACACTATTGCCACCCCACCACATCTATTTTGGATTGCAGATGGAGGAATTCTTTGAAGTCATAAATTGGCATGTCACTATCCAGCTTTCAATCTTTCAGTGTTCCTATTATTACCATAGGTAGTTAGCTAGTTATTAATAAAGAAAGGATGCAAAGGGAATCAGACAAATCAAGCAGGGTTCATAAGCCTGCTTGCTTAGCCAGGAAGCTACAGATTCACACACTCCAGGGGATCACAGCATTACCCAGGAAAGGGGATTAACAACCTTACCCAGCCCAAACAGGGAAGAAGTACTGGCTTTTCAGTCTCCTCAGTCCACTTGCCCAGCCTATGAGAGGAAATAATTACATGCTCAATAGAAGTCAAAATGGTACAGGAGTAGGTGCTTGACCATAGAGACCTGTCAATCTGACCTGGAAAAGGGATCACTGGCTAGGGGGTGGCTCCATCAGAAGCCTGTAAAAGCTGGGGAAGTCGACTGTATATTGTGAAAAAGCTCCTGGCCCAGCGTAACAAAGAAGTTTCTCTCTCTCCCTCTCCCCATTCATTTATGTATTTTTTTCATAAGCATGTGTTTCTAGTCACCACATGGTCAGCAGCTGCAAAGACTCCAAATAAAGCCTTCCAGTGGGAGCCTGGGTACTGTAGCACAGCCAAGAACAACACTAAGCTACTTGGATGGGAAATGAGACTGCTAAATTCTGGAACAATTAAATAGAATTGTTTTCTTAACACTGGCCCTTGTTTTGACCTTGCTGAAGATAGAGCTGGACCTTTTCCATGGTGGGACAAAAGGAGATGGAACACAGGAGCAGCCTTCTATTTCAGCACAAATAAATTTTGTCACACCACCATCTTCTGTATATGGGTCCATGAAATTCTTTCCTCTTGTTAAAAAGCTCCATTTCTACTGGCAACACCATGAGTTATCTTAGAAGAACTTCCATAGCTTTCGATGCCCAGTAGCAGCCTCCCACCTGCCAAGCTCTGCCTTGTTACACCATCTCTCTCATGCACTGCCCTCCATCCACACTGCCTTCATTTTTTTTTCTCACACCTGCCAAGCTCTAACCCACCTTAGGGAATGACATTTGCTTTTCTTTCAGGATGGCTCCACCATGTCTTTCCAGCTTTAGCTTAGGTGGCATCTCTTTAGAAAAACTTTCCCTGAAGATTTGCTAAAGTTAGCCCACCCTTCCACTTCTACTTCTCCATTTTGTGAACTCGGTCATTTCTTCACAATACCAATCCCGTGGTATGACTACTGCTTATTACTGTATAGGCTACTGTTGGTTTCCCTACTCCACCACAGTATCAGTTCTGTGAGAGACTCACTGCTGTTAACTCAGACAGGGTATGACAAAGTGTGCAAAGTGTGCAAAAAAAACCTCATTAATAAAGAAAGAATGAATGACTGAATGAGCAAATGATGTGAAAAGTAGAGATAATTTATTTTAAATATCTCACATGGTGACTAAGTATAGCAAACACTCATTAATTGGAAGTTAAGGTTATTACTATATTCAAGTATCATCATCATCATTATCATTAGCAGGTAAGTCACCCTGGGCTTGTGAGATCAACTGGCGCCAATAAATGGGAGTGATGATGAGGTTTCCAATCTGTGGCCATCTAGTCCAAAATTCCAAACAAATCTGATTTAAGGTACTAGCTTTGCCTTCTACTTGCTTTTCAATACATAGCTACCATCAAGAAGTATACTCTATGGATGTTGGGGCTTCCTTCAAGAACACTAGGGACTTTTAAGTGGGTAATTAAATCTTAAGAGACTGGTTGTAGGCATTTCATTCAGCTCAAAAAATATTAATATTCATTGATATTCGCCATATAGATCTCAGAAAAAAAAGACATTGCTTAATGATTAAACTTCACATATGTTGCACATTAAAGTCAATATATCCCATGACATATTTAGATAACACATTTACCAATTCATCTGCTATGTAAGCCCACATTTATTTTTATAAAAAAATCAGATTAGTTATCATCTTGACTACTATATATTACCTATTCATCAGTTTAAAAAAATTCCATCTAGAAGTAAAAGCTAAAAATGTATCATGTGCTTGAAATTGTAACAATTTTTTTGTTTTATCTCAGGTAGAAAAAAAGTGATTTTAGATTTTAAAAGTTTTATCTAAAAAAGAATTAAGTAAATCAACTGTGCTTGTATATATTTTAAAAAAACAACTTTGTATTGATTTAAACCAAGGAAAAGATATATTTTAAGAGAAAAATGTTATTATATGCAGTAATTTAAAACATATCAAAACTACTTTTCTGTAATGTAAAGGATACAGCTGTTTTAAAAATGAAAAGGACATGAAAGATATGTTTCTCATGCCAGTTGATGAAATGTTTGACAGAACATAAAACCCATGAGATTATTTGGATTTGATGTTCTTAGAGGTCATTCACCATGATTTCTGCTTTTGTGGTTGCTTCAGGATAAAGTAAATTATGAGCATTCACCTAACATGAAAAGTCATATCTGGCCATATGGCTCTATTTCAATGTGATCTTCAAATTTTTTTCTCAGAATTAAAGAAAAGACATACTGAGTAGATTTATTATTACACTTGAGATTTGGGAAGATGGAGCTAACTGTGTTTACTTCATAAATATTTGAGAAACCTACTTTTAATCACAATTACATAGCAAATACAACAGTAAATACTTCAAATAAACTTAATAATCATCTTAAAAGTCCTCAATGTTTCCCATTAACTTTGTTAAGTGGATCTCACTGATTCAAAATTTATAATTACAATTATCACTTGACTTGACTAGAGTTTCTTATGTTTTCATATGTTCCATTTTTTAAAAAGGGTTTCAATTAAAAGAATTGGAACTGTAAATAAGACTTTAATTAATTTTCAACATTTCATGTACTGTACTGTATTCAACGTTTTACTGTAATCATTACTACCATTTGTGTCTGGAATCATTTTATTCAAAGTTCACTTGGAGAACAGATTTCCTTAGAAAATTCTCACAGCAGTTCCATTAGCTGGTACCAGAGTCACCATGAAAAACCAGAAATCAGAAAGTTTCATAAACTTCTTCAGGGGCTAAGAGATAAAAAAAAAGACAAGATTTTATTCTAGTGTTTGTAATTCCATCTAATCTTGGAAAAACATGCTATCCATTGCCTTGTGTTACTGTATGCAAATTTTAGAAGTTAAACTACTTTTTAATATTTAAAATATTAAATAGACTATTCATCAGTTCAGGATAAATTTCTCAACAATTCACCTTAAAAAGTGAGGTTTTGTATGGTGAAGTATCTAAACTGTGAGTGAGCTGTTTATTTTACTTTTTTTAAAGATTTTATTTATTTATTTTCAGAGAGAGGAGAAGGGAGGGAGAAAGAGCAATGTATGGTTGCCTCTCACATGGCCCTCACTGGGGACCTGGCCTGCAACCCAGGCATGTGCCCCGACTAGGAATCGAACCAGGACCCTCTGGTTCCCAGCCCGCACTCAATCCACTGAGCTACACCAGCTGGGGCTATTTTACTTTTTTTAAAAGAAATATATAATATATGACTATCTTTACTTTTTCAAACTGTTTTAGCAGAGGATGTGGTTTTCTGGGTACTAAATAGATTATCAAGACAAAGATTAACTTCTTCAAAATAATCAAAACTTAGATAACTACAGAGTTTTACAGCTTGCAATTTTCTCTTTTGTTTTAACGACTAACACGATTTAGCAAGTTTACACATTGCCTTTGAATTCCCAGGAGTGGCTGTTGTCATTAAGACAATAGTTGTTAATTTGCATCTTTCTGATGGCTAGTGATGCTGAGCATCCTTTCATATGTCTCTTGCCCTTTCTATGTCTTCCTTGGAGAAATGTCTGTTCAGGTCCATTACCCAAATTTTAATTGAAATGAAGAACAAACTGACAGTAAACAGAGGGGACAGGGGGATAATGGGGGAAAAAGAGGAAGGGTCATCAAGGAACATGTATAAAGGACCCATGGACAAACCCAAAGGGGGGAAAAGAGTGAGAGTGGAAGGTGGGGGTGGGGAGCAGGGGAAAGTGGTGGCAGGAAAATGGAGACAACTGTACTTGAACAACAATAAAAAGGTAAAAATAAAACAAAAAGAAGAAGGAAAAATACAATTGTTATTAATGATTAAGTTTAAAGTTAGTTTATCTAAAAAAAAAAGCCCAGAACAAGTAGAATGCAGGAAATAACACAGATCAGAACACAGTTAAATGACAGAGAGACTAAAAGAGCAAGTCAAAGGATCGATAACCCAGGAGCTTCTTCTTTAAAGACATAAACAAAATTGAAAAGCCTTTAAGCAGACACATCAAGAAAAAAAGAGCAGACCTGAATAAATAAAATCAGAAAAGAAAGAGGAGAGATCAAAACTGACACCACAGATATACAAAGGATTATAATAAATTTCTAAAAACAACTATATGCCAACAAATATTAAAATCTCTGTGAAATGAACAAATTTCTAGAAAAATATAATGTCCAAAAACTGAATGAGGAAGAGGAAGAAAGCTTGAACAGACTGATAACAGCTGGAGAAATCTAAGCAGTAATCAAAGAACTCCCATCACACAAAAGTCCTGAAGTGGATGGTTTCACAGGAGAATTGCTGAAAACATATAAGGAAGACCTGTCCCCAATTTCTTTGAGACTATTCCAAAAAGTCCAAGAAGAGGGCAGACTACCAAATCTTTTTTGAAGCCAGCATCATCCTAATCCCAAAACAAGACAGACACAACAAACAAAGAAAACTATAAGCCAATATCACTGATGAACATAGAAGCTAAAATTCTCAAGAAAATATTGGCAAACCAAATCCAGCAACACATCAAAAACATCATACACCATGATCAAGTAGGATTCATCTCAGGGATGCATGGATGGTGCAATAATCACAAATCAATAAGTGAAATACATCGCATAAACAAAAGGAAAGGCAAATACCACATGAGCATATCAATAGATGTAGAAAAAGCATTTAATAAGGTACCATATCCATTATGATAAAAAACACTTAGCAATGTGGGAGTGGAGGGAGCATACCTCAACATAATAAAGGCCAAATATGAGAGACCTACCGTCAACATCATACACAATGTGCAAAAACTTAAAGCTTTCCCTCTAAGATCAGGAACAAGACAAGAATGTCCGCTTTCACCACTTCTATTCAACATAGTATTGGAAGTCCTAGACACAGCAATCAGACAAGAAAGAAAAATAAAAGGCATCCGAATTGTAAAAGAAGAAGTAAAACTTCTATTTTTTGCAGATGACATGATAGTGTACATAAAAGTCCTACAGACTTGCTCCCAAAACACTACTTTATCTAATAATTGCATTTGGCAAAACTTGAGGTACAAAGTAAATATTCATAATTCTGAGGCTTTTTTGTACACTGACAATGAAATATCAGAAGCAGAAGTCAGGAAAAAAATTTCATTTGCTATAGCAACAAGAAAAATTAAAAACCTAAGAATAAGCCTAATTAAAGATGTAAAATATCTATACTCAGAAAACTACACAACACTGAAGAAAGAAATTAAAGAAGACACAAATAAGTGAAAGCATATGTTGTGTTCATGGATTAGAAGAATTAACATCACCAAAATGTCCACACTACCCAAAGAAATTTATAGATTTAATGCAATCCTTATTAAAATATCAATGATAAATTTCACAGATATAGAACAAACATTTCAAAAATTTATATGGAACCATAAACAACCCTGAATAGCTACAGCAAATTTGAGAAAGAAGAACAAAGTAGGTGGGGTCAAAATACCTGGTATCAAGCTGTATTACAAGGCCACTGTAATCAAAACGGCCTGGTACTAGCATAAGAACAGACACATAGACCAATGGAACAGAACAGAGAGTCCAGAAATAAACCCAAGTCTCTATCATGGTCCATTATTTGACAAAAGGGGAAGAAGTACAAAATGGAGAAAAAATAGCCTCTTCAACGAATTGTGTTGGGAGATCTGCACAGCTACATGGAGGAAAATGAAATTCAATCACCAACTTACACCGTACACAAAAATAAATTCAAGGTATCCACCTTGAATTTGTCTTATGTATTAAAAGACATAAATACAAGTCATGACACCATTAAATTCCTAGAGGAGAACATAGGCAGGAAAATCTCAGATATTCCACACAGCAATATTTTCACCAATATGTCCTCTAGAATAAGAAACATAAAGAAAAGAATAAACAAATGAGTAAACAAATGAGACTTCATCAAAATAGAAAGCTTCTGCATGGTCAAATAAAACATCAGCAAAATGGAAATGGCACCAAGTGTATGGGAAAATATATTTGCAAATACCTTGGATTAGGGTTTGATCTCCATAATACATTAAATACTCAACATGAGTCTACTCTTGGAAGACAAAGAATTAAAAATGGACAAAGGAGCTGAACAGACACTTCTCCAAGAAGAATACACATAGGGTCCAGAGACATAAGAAAGGATGCTCAGCATCGCTATCCCTCAGAGAGATGCAAATTAAAATCACAATGAGATACCACTTCACAACGGTGAGAATACCATAAAAAAACAATCAAGAAACAAGTGCTGGCAAGGCTGTGGAAAAAGAGAATCTTAGTGCACTAGTGGTGGGAATGCAGACACAGCCACTGTGGAAAACAGTATGTAATTTCCTCAGAAAAATAAAAATGGAACTGCTTTCTGACCCAGACATTCCACTACTGGGATTATACCTTAGATCCTGAACCACCAGTTCAAAAAAATTCATGCATCCCATTGTTCATAGTAGCACAACTTACAATAGCTAAGTATTGGCTATTATAGCACACATCAGTAAATGAGTGGGTCAAAAAAACAGCATACATTTATGCAATGGAATACTATGCAGCAGAAAGAAAGAAGGTGCTCTTACCCTTTGTGACAGAATGGATGGATCTGGAGAGCATAATGCTAAGTGAAATAAGCCAGGCGGTGAAAAACAAATACCATATGAGCTTATCTATAAATGGAACCTAATCAACAAAACAAACAAGCAAACAAAATATAATAAAAAACAATGAAATTAAGAACAAACTGACAGTAAACAGAGTGGAGGTGTGAGGGGATAATGGGTGGGGAAGGTGAAAGTGTCATCAAAGAACACGTGTAAAGGACACATCGACAAAGCCATACAAGAATAGGTTTGAGGGTGAGAGGTGCAATTGAACAATATTAAAAGAGAAAAATAAATTTAAAAGGGAGCTAAAAATATTCATTAGGAATAATATCTGCGGTTGATAAGAGGAGACAATACATAGGGAAATTTTTAGCTCCCAGGTGGTTATTATGGCAAGGAATAATTAGGGGAAGGAATGAAGATTGGGTAGGAAGAGCCTCAGCCTGTGGGATATTCCTGAAAAATAAAAGAAAGCTCCAATATTAGGCAAAATTAACCAGGCCCTAGAATGTTCCATCGTTGACCTAGGGCTGCCGGGAAAATGTGAAACCTGGGTGCAAATACTGCAGCAGATTCTAAATATGCTGAACCTGGAGTCTATCTGTTATCTGTTCTCTTTGTGGCTGGTCGACAAGTATTTTTTTTAAAGAAACATCCAGTGGCACAACTCCATTATAGCCATACAGTTTTTAAACAAAATCACGTTAATATTTACAGAGTTTTATTAGAACTCTTCCATATTTAAACCAGTAGAATTCAGTCCTACATTTTAACTCTACCTCTAATTATAAAATCCCAGAAAATCAAGTGAGTAGGTAGGACCATCCTCTTTTTTAATAGTGATGTTGCTATTTGATAGCCTTAGTTATCATGAGTGTCACTGGGATTTTGTCCGGCAAAATCTGTGGGTGACCATAACCCGAATGGGTAAAAGAATCTCACACCGAGACACGCTGGGAGGAAAGAGTCTGGAGCCATGCGACCATTTCCTTTATCTCAGGAAAAAGGCCCCGGGCGTAGCACAGCCGGACTTTTTATTAGAAGCTTTAGGACACATTTACATTGGATTGATTATTCATGGCCTTATGCAGAACAGGGGTTTCAGTTGGGTCATGAGGATATATGAGAAGGGAATAGATAAGGGGTAGGTTTACTCAGTTACAGAGCATTAAGATGTAAATTCAGGTCCAGTGGCAGACAGGACAGGGGTAGTACATTAAACAGGAGACAAGTAAATTGAGGGTAAGCTAACAAGGGCTGTTAACTATTAGGACCATAAAACATTGAGACAGAGATGAATTTCATGGATTCATTAACTTAAGTCTATTGACTCCAGGAGGGAGAGACTCAGCAAGTCAGAGAATTTTTTAAGATACATTTTTGCCAAATTCCTATTAGAGAATTCTTTTTCTACAGACATGAATCACGCCTGCCTGCACGGGAATATTTCTTCACGCAGAGCCAAGCTCAAAACGTGTAAATTCCAGGGACTTACGTTTTTTCACGTGTGTGGAAAGAATTCCCACAAATGAGTTTCACACTCATATATCTGCTAATAGCAGCAAATATTTAGCCTATATCCAATTGTTTCCATAGCATCATAGCAATTTACTACTTTTCAGTTTCTTGATGTCACTCCTCACCCACAGAATCATAATCCCATGAAGGATATCACACAACAGTTTCAAAACATTTAGTTCCTGGTTCAAACCATTCTTTTGGGGATCTTATAGCTGGTCATTTTTTTGTACCTAAATCATCTCAAAAATAGACAATGTGGGAAGATAACATAGCAGGGCATTTTAATCTCTTTATCTTCCTACCATGGACTCTGTATATCTGCAATTCACTGAAATAAAGATGCCATAAGAAGGAAAGGATGATTCATCAAATATCTGCAGGTCCCAGCCACATTAGAAACCACCTCCACAGTGAGGAGTGAACACCTTCTCAGCATGTTCTTGCTCATGGCTCAATCAATGGAAAGGTCGACAAATCACCAGAAATCTCAAATGCCTTCAATTTGAAAAGCACCCCTACTCCACCAAAAGCCTAATTTGCAAGATTCTACCTAATTGAATTTTTCTAAAATATATAAATTTTGATGTGTTGTGAAAAGTTATGAAAAAAAAGTTTCCAAAACATAAGAAACAAAACCAAATTTGTATATGCCTCACCCCTTATAAAATATCAAAATGGAGGTTTATTAGTCTGCTGAGGCTGCCATAACAAAATACCACAGACTGGGTGGTTTAAACAAGAGAAGTTTTTTTTGTTTTTTTTTTTTCACATTTCTAAGAAAATATAAGTTCAAGATCAAGGTGCTGTCATGTTTGGTGTCTGGCGAGGCTTCACTTCCTAGCTTATTGAAGTCCATCTCTCTGTATCATCACATGGTCTTTCTATTGTGCATATGCAGAGAAAGAGAGAGATCTCTGGTGTCTCTTCCTCTGTGTGGGATTAGTGACTTACAATTATGATCTCTTATTTAACCTAAATTTCCTCCCTAAAGATACCGTCTCTAAATATAATCACATTAGGGGTCAGGGCTTTGATATGAATTTAGATGGCGGGACTCAACTCAATTCATAACAGATGACACAAACCACTGTTGGATGTAGAAATACAAAAACAATATTAATTATATCACAGTGTGACCAGTCACATTGCTGAATCAGAAACTCAGGAATTAAATAACATTTCCTCGATTTTAAAGCAGTGTGATTTCCTCATTTTTATGGTGAAGCCTTGAGAAAGGCAAAAAGCAATATTAGTCTTTGGCTCACTTATTAAGTCAAAAATAGTTCTCCTTTACTCTGTCCAATGCTGAAAACCACAATGGTACCAAGTCTATATCACCCATTCAGCAAGTGCTTAGAACCATG
Organism: Micronycteris hirsuta; assembly: GCA_004026765.1. Classification (NCBI taxonomy): domain Eukaryota; kingdom Metazoa; phylum Chordata; class Mammalia; order Chiroptera; family Phyllostomidae; genus Micronycteris; species Micronycteris hirsuta. The sequence continues at coordinate 3,558 of PVJI01025104.1, read as the reverse complement.
TTGTGAGGACAAAGAAGAAATATTTCAATCTTATATGCCTTGTCTAGAAAAGGAAAGGATTAACACCAGGAGTTGATATGAAAGCATCACATAGACCACCCAATGGATGACTATCACTTCTAGTTGTAAATCTTCCTAAGTATAGGCTACTTGGATTGAAAACCTGCATTTAGCTTTTAACGAGAGTCTCAGAATCTTTTATCAATATATTTAGAAAAACTGCCTGGCTGGTGTAGCTCAGTGTGTTGAGCGCGGGTTGGGAACCAGAGGGTCCCGGTTTGATTCCCAGTCAGGGCACATGCCTGGGTTGTGGGCCAGGTCCCCAGTGGGGGCCACATGAGAGGCAACCATACATTGCTCTTTCCCCCTCCCTTCTCCTCTCTCTGAAAATAAATAAAATCTTTAAAAAATATATATATATATATATTTAGAAAAACTAATATGTTTGAAGGTGATGAGATTGTCAGTTAATCTGAAAGAGTAAAGTGATTCTCTCCATTTTTTCCAGGCACTGGGGACCTTTTCCACACTTAATGCGGGGGGGGGGAGGGTTTTCAGGAACATCTATAAAGGACACATAGATAAAACCAAAGGGGGATAGAATCAAGGGTGGGAGGTGGGGATGGCTGGGGTGGGGGGAGTGGTGGGGAGAAAATTGAGACAACTGTACTTGAACAACAATATTAAAAAGAAAAAAGAAGGTGTGATATTATCCATACCCATTTTTGTTGAGAATCACATGATTATTTTCCGCTCAGAGTAACATATTTCTATCTCTGTTGCCTGTTGATGACAAGAAATTCACAAACCTTTAAGGACAGAGAAGTGGGAAGCACAGGATGAACCCAGGGATGCAAGAGATACTTTAACTTTTAATGACATACTTACTAGCCATTCTATTTTCCTAGTAAGAAGCTTGTGCAAAGTACATTGTAAAGAATTGTGTGTGGAGATAAGATAATGAAAATGATCTGTCTTTGAACAAAGCTGATGTCTGATTCATCATTAGTCAAGCATGTGTCATACATGATGTACTAGTTTTGGAATCTATTTTACTAGACATATTAACATATCTAGTCAACACTTATTCTGTGTTCTTGCCTAGCATCTGTCAAAAACAGTGGATAGCACATGACTAGAAGATGAAGAGGCCAGGTTTGGGGGACAGCAGTGCACTTCTATGTGATGGAGCAGTCATGACAGTTTCACATGAAGATTCAAAGTGTGTCTTAGCCTCAAGTCAATGCAGTAATACAAAACCAAACAAATAGAACTGGCCATGGGCATTTTACTCATGAAGTGCAGGAGTGCTCTCATCTATTCAATGAAGTGACTTTATATTGCCCTATACCAACACTTGTTAGCAAAGGAGGCAGAAGGTTGGGAAGCCTGGGAAAGATGATGTTTGTTCCCCATGTCCTATGATAATTTTCCAGAGATACCCTGCAGGTTTCTGCCCCATTGGCCACTATAGAATGCTCTGTGGGCTTCCTCCCTTTCCCTGTATTCCCTTCTTGGTCCTTCACAGTGCTTCCTATGAACCCCTCCCAAATCCTTGTCTCAGACTTTATTTATGGGGAGATTCAAACCTAAGAAAGAACTCAATTCATCCTTCTCTGTATTTGTTCTTCTTCTTTTTTCCAAACCATCAAAAATTTGGGATTACATCAAATTAAAAGGCTGCACAACTAAAGAAACCATCATCAAAATAAAAAGGGAACTAACTGTAAGGAAGAACACATTTTCTTTTTTAAAAAATTACTTTATTGTTCTTCAATTATAGTTGTCTGCATTTTCTCCCCTCCTTTCCTCCCCCTCATCCAACCCCACTTCCCTCCCTTGCTTCCATCATTCCCCTTGGTTTTGTCCATGTGACCTTCATAGTAGTTCCTGAAAACCCTTCTCCTTACAATCCCCTATCCCCTCCCCTCTGGCTATCATTAGATTGTTCTTAATTTCAATGTCTCTGGTTATATTTTGCTTGCTTTTTTCTTTTGTTGATTAGGTTCCAGTTCAAGGTGAGATCATATGGTATTTGTCCCTCACCACCTGGCTTATTTCACTTAGTGTAATGCTCTCCAGTTCCATCCATGATGTAAAAAAGGGTATAAGCTCCTTCTTTCTCTCTGCTGTGTAGAATTGCATTGTGTAAATGTACCATAGTTTCTTGATCCACTCATTTGCTGATGGGCAGTTAGGTTGCTTCCAGCACTTGGCTATTTTAAATTGTGCTGCTATGAACATTAGGGTGCATAGGTTCTTTTGGATTGGTGTTTCAGGGCTGTTAGGGTCTAATCCCAGCAGTGGAATTGCTGGGTCAAAAGCCAGTTCCATTTTTAGTTTTCTGAGGAAGTTCCATACTGTTTTCCACAGTGGCTGTACCACTCTGCATTCCCACCAACACTGCAGTAGGGTTCCCTTTTCTCCACAACCCCTCCAACAGTTATCTGTTGCTTTGTTGATGATGGCCATTCTGACTGGTGTGAGGTGGTATTTCATTGTGGTTTTAATTTGCATCTCTCTGATGGCTAATGATGCTGAGCATCTTTTCATGTGACTCTGGGCCCTCCATATGTCTTTTTTCGAGAAGTGTCTGTTCATGTCTATTGCCCATTTTTTAATTGGGTTTTTTGTCTTCCTAGAGTGGAGTCATATAAATTATTTACATATTTTGGAGATCAAACCCTCATCTGAGGTATCATTGGCAAATATGCTTTCCCATATGGTTGGTTCTCTTTTTATTTTAATACTGTTTTCTTTAGCAGTGAAGAAGTTTTTTATTTTGATGAGGTCCCATTTGTTTATTCTTTGCTTTATATCCCTTGCTGTAGGGGACATATCAGTGAAGATGTTGCTGCGTGGAATGTCTGAGATTTTCCTACCAATGTTTTCCTCTAGGACTTTTATGGTATCACAACTTATATTGAAGTCTCTTATTCACCTTGAATTTATTTTTGTGTATTGTGTAAGTTGGTGTTTGAGTTTCATATTTTTGCATGTAGCTGTCCAGATTTCCCAACACCATTTGTTGAAGAGGCTATTTTTACTCCATTTTATGCTGCTGTTCCCTTTGCTGAAAATTAATTGCCCATAGAGACTTGGGTTTATTTCTGGGTTATCTATTCTGTTCCATTCTGTTCCATTGGTCTATGTATCTGTTCTTATATCAGTACCAGGCTGTTTTTATTACAGTGGCCTTGTAATACAGTTTGATATCAGGTATTGTGATCCCTCCTACTTTGCTCTTCTTTCTGAAAATTGCTGCAGCTATTCAGGGTCATTTATGGTTCTGTATAAGTTTTTGAAGCGTTTGTTCTATATCTGTGAAATACGCCATTGGTACTTTGATAGAGATTGCATTGAATCTATAATTTCTTCGGGTAGTGTGGACATTTTGATGATGTTGATTCTTCCAATCCATGAACATGGTATAGGTTTCCATTTGTTTGTGTCTTCCATGATTTCTTTTTTCAGTCTTGTGTAGTTTTATGAGTACAGGTCTTTTACCTCCTTGGTTAGGTTTATTCCTAGGTATTTTTGTTGTTGTTGTTGTTGTTG
>PVJI01025103.1:0-20959 GCA_004026765.1 Micronycteris hirsuta | reverse complement strand
CCTGGCACACTGAGGTTTTACAAAGAATTTTGAACTATTCATATTCTGGAGAGAGGTTGGTTACCTTTTCCTGTCAAAGACAGGATGGTAAATATTTTTGCTTTTTCATGTCACATGTTATCTCTGTCACATCTTCTCCTCTTTCTACCGTCATCCTCCCTCTCCCTCCTCCTCCTCTCCCTTTTCCTTTTTAAGTAAACCCTTTAAAAATTGTAAACAGATTTTTAGATTGCAGGTTATAAAAAACAGACCATAACTGTATTTAACCAACTGTCTGTAGTTTCCCACATCCTGTCCTAAAGGGTAACCAGAGAATGGATAAAGATTCTGAAATAAGGGCACTATTATTTGTTGAAATACTTTAACTCTTGTTAAAGACAACTCCCAAATCCCATGATATTAACACAATAATAAAAACCTCTGAGTCCCACCGAGGTCCAACATGGATGCTGGCTGGGGCGCAGCCAGGGAGTAGGGTATTGCATACTGTCCCACATACTCCCGCAGTCACTCTTTTATCAAGTGACTGTCACCTAGGCTCCCAGGTCTTCCGCTGAATGCTTTGCATCTGGCTAACAGAGAAGGAAAGAGCAAGAGAAGGGGGATCTTACAGGAAATTTTAGGGGCTAGGATTGTAAATATTGCACATTGATGGACCCAGTTTCATTGCCACACCTGCAAAAGGAGCTAGAAAATGTAACGTAGCAGTGTCAGTGGGAAGTAGAGGCGAACATGCATATTTAAAACACCAGCAATCCTTGAGAAGCAGTGACAAGTAGGCTGATACTCAAGGCTCTGAAGGTTTGTGAGGTGAAAGTGAGGGGGAGAGGCAGGAAAAGTGCAGAAAAGTCTGGTGTGAGGATAAATCACTACTTAAGAGCACTCTTTGGGGCTGGCTCTGTTTATGTGTCATATGCAAGGATGATAGCCAGGTAGATAGATGATAGATTGATAGTCAAATCAGACGTACACTGTAGTCAAAAGTTAGAAAGTAACATTTTCCAACCTGACAGTTTCCATCAGCAATCTTCTCAATGCAGAATGGGAGTTAAGGTCAGGCTGAAATAAATGATCTCTTATAAATGGAGTGAAGAGTGAAGGAACACACTGGAAGGAGATGTCCGGATTACCTGTTGCTGTCAGCTCTTGGGTGGGAGCTGAGGCTGCAGTCCGCAGGCAGAATTTCTTCCTCAAGGAAACTTCCGTTTTAAAACGCTGTTAAGGACTTTTAAAGAATGGATGAAGCTCACCCAGATTTTGGAGGGTAACTTCCTTTACTTAAAGTCAACTGATTGTAAATGTTAAACATTTCTACAAAATACATTCACAGCAACGCCTAAACTGGTATTTGATTTAAAACTGGATGTGATATTTTAGCCAAGTTGACGCATGAAGCTAATCATCACAGAAGAGGAGCCTGCCCCCTGGAAAACTGTTTGACAGTGTCTACGGAAGCTGATCATACCTGTATTCTGTGATGCAGCAATTCCTTTCATTGGAATCTAGCCAACTGATACAAGTACTTATATCCACAAAAAGCACACACTAGAGTGTCCAAAACAACTTAATTAGCCAAAACCTAGTAATTAAAACCTAGAAACACCTCAAGTGCCCATCAGTAGTATCAAGCTAATTAACTAGTGATATATTTATTTAATTGGATATTATGCATAAATTAAAAAGAACAAATGACATTCTGCTATATACAACGTATAGTCTGAGTGAATTTTTCACATACAATATTGATAGAAAAGTCAAAAACAACAAAACTAATGATAAATGTCATAAGATTGGTAACTGTGAGGGAGCTCTATTGACGCTGTGGGAGCATAAAAGATCCATTGGGGGTGCTGATAATATTCTATATCTTGATATGTTTGGTGGTTTCACAGATGTATACATATTTATATTAAGCTATAAACTTATAATTTGTATACTTCATTGTACATAAATTTAAGCTGGTTAAAAAAGAAAATAATAGGTTTTGCATTTAATTTGATAACTTTATTTAAAGTAGTTATATTTAAATCTTTATATTTCACTTATTTCATCAAATCTTGATTTTAATTTATCCCTTGTTTATTGGGAGCACTTTCAAGCGGTTTTCTTGGTAAGAGTATGTTCTTAGCAAAATATGTTCCGATATGTTGCATAGTTAAAATATATTTTCTTGAATTCACACAGAGATGAAAACAGAGTATGTCATAATCTATTCAGCATTACTTACCAGTAAAGCCATCCCAGGCTGGCACCAACATCCATCATGTTGATCAATTTGTATACCTGATTAGATATTAAATAAATTATTTTGTTTGCTCTGTTTTTCAGATTCCACATCTAAGTGAAATCATACTATTATTTGTCTTTCTCTGTCCTTTTCTATGTTTACCTGTGTTGTCCCAAATGGCAACATTTTATATTTTTTATAGCTGAGTACATTCCATTGGATTATCTGAATGTACCACCTCTTCTTCATTCATCTGTCGATGGACACCTAGATTGCAGCATTGTTTACGATAGCCAAGGTATGAAAGCAAACTAAATATATTAGTTTAAACCACTTCTTAAGGTTGCTTTTTATTTTTTTTACATTTTTTTCTTTTGAAATGTAATTTTGATAGGTCTTCTTTTTTTGTTTTTTACATTACTGTTGCCTGGAATTTGGTGAGCACATTCATGCCAACAAATGTAGATTCTCCTTTAGCTGAGAAAAATTTCTTATGAAGTAATTGCTAATTATGTCCAGTTTCCTTTGGAATGTGTGTATTTCTTAGGTTGGATTTCTATTTTTCTCTTCTCCTCTGATGTCACCTTTCCTTAATATCCAAGTATGTCTCTTTCCTCTGTGTTATAAAGAAATACATATCATTGACTTGATATTTGCAAGTTTATCATGATCTCTTCTTCAGTATTGATTTTTCCTTTTTGATTGCACTTGGTATTTCTTTAAATATTGTTCTTATTTCTGCCATTTCTTGCATCCTTGCCTTTACTTCTCATCTCTAAAATTCTACTATTTCATATCTGCTGCAGTTGATGTCTTCTGACAATTTCTTATGTTCCACTTAAAATGGAAAGACACATTCACAACTGTATCTACCTCTTAGTCATCAGTATGTATAACATTTCTATGAATTATTTTGCCTTTACTAGTTTGGAATAGGCAAGTATCAACCTAGGCCTATCATTTGCTAAAAGACAACGTGGAATGTCTCTTGTATCATAAAGTCTCTACATGGTTGCTTGTAACTTTTTTGTCCAACTGGAAAGAAAGCTTCATGGGCTCAATTTGTGATACCTAGCCATAATCCAGTGTGGTTGTGTTGAGCCTAAGGTCATATCTTATACTTTTCTTGCCAAGATTTCAGACTAATTATCGGCATGCACTGTTCACAGTGTTATTATTCCTGCTTTTAAAAAAAGAAGACATTTCTTTAGGCAACCAAAAATCTCAGAATACATTGAGCCCTTGTTCCTCTTTTCTGACATGTGGCCTGTGGGGAGTTCTGGTCTCTGAACTACATATAGAGATAAACTCAGATCAAATTTTCAGTTGCAGGAAACATAACCCAATCTAGATATATTTTTTAAAAGTACTGTTTTAAAATGTAGGAAATTGGGTGCTTACAAAAATCACTGAAGGAATGGAAAACTAGGGCTTTTAGGCATGACTTCCAGATCAATACCATCGAACCGATCCAGCGGGTGCTACAGTCTTTCCTATCATTAGGAAGATGGAAAAAGAAGGAAGTCGTCTCGGAAGCTGTGATCCAAAGAACAACTGTGATTGACAAGTAAGAAGCCAGCACCTCCACAGCCATCTCCTGATAGCCCATGAGGCCAGTGACCAGAGAATAAAATGCTAAGTTGGATCACCAGTGCTTCTTGCCTCTGCCTCCCTAAACCACGCTCTAGGAAAGAGCTTGACAACCCATGTTTCCCAGTCAGCAGACACAGCCAGGATCCTCTCCTCACGTTTTGTCCGTGACGGCCGTCACAACAACAGCAGAGTTGAGTATTTTCAACAGAGCGGATCTGTGACCATTTAATCACAAAAGGCAACACATATGCTACCTCATCCTTTACAGAAAAAGTAATGTCGTGCTCTACTCTAGAAGGCTGTGGTTGGAAGGTTGTGTTAGAAAGCACAAATGTTATGACTCCAGACATACTCCTCTTTGTTGCCGTGTGAAGCACTAGTGCAGTTTCCCTTTCGTAATTAGATAAGTTACTGGAAAACAATTACTCTATTCCCGCCCCATTTGATGTTGTTTTATTTTTTTTTAATTTTTATTTTTCATTTTTTTGCTTTTACAAGAAAGGCCTCAATGCGATCATCATGAGGAAGCATTCTTCCCTTCAGTGGCTGGAAGAAAGTATTGCCCCAAGCCACCCCTGCTATGTATTTTACAATCTCCTCCTGAGGAAAAAAAAAATGCATTTCTAATCAAATTGCTTGGGCAACATTGCATACTTGCCTAATAAACTTTTAATACACCTAAAATCTGTTCTGGAGAATTAGTCACTCCCATCCAACATTTAACTGTCAGCTGACTGTCAGTCAGATGTCTAATAATCACTAATCAGAAAGCCTTTTCTTGATTATTTAACAATTTTTTTCTCTATATGTCACTAGCAAGAGATAAACCTTTGAATTGACCCACTTAGTTCCCTTTCCTTGAACAACCTTGAAATAAAATTTTGACAAGTCCACATAATTAAGTTGTCAGAATAGATTTTTTAAAAATGCCGGGGCTTTTGTGAAGGTGACATTGGAACTGTAGGTTAGAGCATCACTTTGATCCCTCCCCACAGTTCCTTAACTTTTATATTAGCAATAAAAAAGTACCATTTTTCCTACTTTAAGTCTTTTCATTTTGTTTTGCTTTGTTTTTTTTTTGTTTTGCTCTTGTGTCTCTGACATTAGCCTGCTTCTTACAATAGTTGCAAGTCATAGTTCACTCTACCATAGCTTTTTTTTCCTTCTTAACAGTACTTAAAATAATGGTGCTCCTTACAATCAAGGTGAATCAGAATATGAATCACTGCTTGAAATCATACAATGCATTCTCCAAAAGAACCTATTACCTTTCAAGGTACCATCTTCCAGAAAGTGCCGTGACTAAGTCTTTAATATGTTGTTTCATTATTCTGTAAGGATATTTTCTTTCAGGTAACAGGAGACATAGTACAACCAGGAAATTCCTCAGGCTTCAGCATATTTTCCCTGTAGAAAATCAGTCCACTGCTGAAAAACAATATTATGAGAAATCCTGAAGTTGTGAATGAGATACTCAGTAAGTCCATGGATAAGTGTCAGTTCCAGGGAGAACAAATCACTATGATGTGATTCCAAGTAATCAACCAGCCTGCGGATGTTTTCTGCTGCCTCTGGGTTATGCCTGTACGTTATGAGCAACATTAGTTTTTGTTTTGGCAAGTGGGACATTTATCAGGATGGTTAGCCTGATTAGCTGTGGTGAAGGGAGGTCTGGACATAAAATGCTGCCTCACCACCACGGCCATTCTCTTCCTCAGCCCCTTGAGTAAGCACTGGACTGGGGGACAGAGGCTGGCATGCACATGCATGAATCTTACCCATGTGCTTTTTAAAAAGCCCTCATAGTTATGATTTTATTAAATCTGTTGCTTTACAGAACATTACAGATGTCACAATTATAATAAGACTAATTTACCAATCTGTGGTTAATTGGTACAGTTGCCGAACATATTTTGTAAAAGATGAGAAATGCAAAATCTCTGAGTTTAGGAGACAAAGGAGATTCTGTTTCTCTCAGAGGAATGAGGCTAATGAAACAGGAAAAAAATATCTCTCTACAAGCTGAAGAGCTGCTTCAGTAGAAATATCCTAGTAACTATAAACTACTCTGGTTACAGTGTAGCTGTCGAAGTACTTTACAAGTTGCAATGCTCTGTTCTCAAGTTTCAAAGTTGGAGAGTTAGGTCTTTTCCTTTGTAAATCTCAAGCACAAGCTCTTCAGCCTCAGTATCTTCGCTCTGAAATGAACAATCTACTTCACAATTTCTTTCGAAAATTTGAACACAGCACTTTAAGCCAACCACAGCACACACCACATGCCTTATTACAAACTGTCTTGTTTCTCTCAGCAAGTTACAAAATAGATCCGGAGGTATGGTTAAGGCTGTGCTGCTGAGTGGTGCTGATAAACACTGTACAACTTGTTGATGCCTAAGAACTTGCTTCCCATTTGGTGACTCTGCTACTCTGTAATAAATAGCGATGATGACAACATTATTAGAATTTCTCTTACTATGATTTAGTAAAAACCTCTTTAACTAATTTTAATTCTGTGGCAGTAAGATCCAAATTTTTTTCATTGCATTAGTAACTAATTATCAGGGGGTTAAAAACCAACACCTTTTTTGGTAGCTTTTGGAGTAACTCAAAAGAAAAGAAGTCGTGCTACTTGTTGATGGAATTATAGCCAATAAGAAAGAGACACACGAAGACGTCCCTAGAGCTAATGCGTGTTCTCCATCACGGTCACCGTGATCTGGGACGACCACTCGTGGAGGCCGTACGGCCACTTCCCAGAAGCATTCATTTCTTCTTCTTTTTTTTTTTTTTTAAGATTTTATTTTTTTGTTTTTAGAGAGAGGGGAAGGGAGGGAGACAGAGAGGGACAGAAACAGCAATGTATGGTTGCCTCTCACATGGCCCTCACTGGGGACCCGGCCGGCAACCCAGGCATGTGCCGTGACTGGGAATCGAACTGGGACCGTTTGGTTCCCAGACCGCGCTCAATCCACTGAGCTACACCAGCCAGGGCTCATTTCTTCTTTTTGAATTTGCTTTACTTACGTTGTTTCTGTGTTTGTTGCATATCACTCACAATAAAGTCTTTGTCTTTTTCGGGCTGTCACTACCCAATGAAATGCATACATTTTAAATAAATGCCTCCAAAAAAAAAAAAAAACCCCGCTGCATAAAAAGTGGTTTTTCATTTTCTTTAACTGTATCACCTAGCAACATCTCTAACTTTACAATCGCTTTATGACATCCATTACGTGGATTTTGTTAGTAACACAAAAGTTATATTTCCTATTTCAGTTTGCAGGAATTTCTGTTGCTTAATCACAACTTTATTGAGGTATAATGCATATAACATACAGTACAGTCTTTTAAAATGTAAAATTCATGATTTTATTATACTCATTATGTCTATTACAGTAGCTGCTTTATCCACCATGCCTTGCCTTCAGCAAGACACTTCGTCTCAGAACAAAAGTGATCATTTCAGGAACTACTTTGTCACTCAATGGCCTGTGTGACCAGTGTCCCACCCACCTTCAAGTGGTGTCTTCCCACCGTTGAACCAGAACTTGATCAGATATCCAATCCTAGATTTCCATCCATGACACTCCATTGACTATAATCACTTCCTCCATACAGTGCTGCACGTGCTCCTATTCAGAATTCAGTCGTGGGAAACAAGAACCTCTACACTCTAGGTATCTTAGCATAAAGGGATAAAATAGCTAAGAGGAATCAGGTAGGTACTTATAAAATCACTTGATCTCTTTTATTGGAGCTAGAAAGAGAGTCAGAATTCTTATCTTCAGTTTTGCCTTCAGCAATCACTTCTATTGCAATTATGCTGCTATCTGCCTTAACAATAATCTCGATTCTTTGATTGGTTTTCTGCTCCCTATCCTGCACACCTATCACCTCCTAGACTGTTATTTTAGCTCCTTGTTCTTTCCTTTGTATTCAGTGCAAAGCTATTCAAATTTATCTTTAATATTTCCTTCAGGGTCAATTTGCTACCTTAGCTCCTTGCAAAATATGTTTTCATTCATTGATGGCCGTCTGTTTTATGTGGTTTTGTTTGCTGCTTTTGTTGTTGCTTTGCAAACCCTCTTTATGCTCTCATACGATTAGTTCATCTCCAAGAGTCCATTTATTTCATTGTGGCTATGTTTTCCTTATGGTATCAGAATGCCGGAATGTTGCCATGTAATAATTCATTTCCCACTGCCTGCTTTTCTTTACTACTTAGAGTAATGCTTGATTTCCTAGTGCTGCAGCATTTTCTCAAAAATCCATATTGAAGGTCTTTTTTCTATTGTGCTTTTCAACATAAATGAGGCTAAAGTTACAGAGATACATTGGGCGCCAGAAAAAGAATATATGGATCATATCTGGCTAAGGACATCATTTATTGGAGTAATATAATAACCATTTTTCAGAAAGTAAGCTACATGCCCAAAATTGTGTGTCTATGACATCTAGGGAATTTTCAAAATCAGTAAACTCAGATGCGCAAAAATTAAACTTTCTTACAAATTCTCATTAACTGAACTAAACTTAACCTCCAAGCCTCCATTGTGATTTTACTGAAGACAGAAATCTTACACTCACTAGTTCTCATTAAACTCAGTCTGTACTGCATTGAAAGAGAATTTTAACTCTGTTAATTCAAGAATATTGGCTCCCTCTTTCTCTTCCCTTCTCCCCAGGGGAGAAGGTACTTACATATGATTAAGGCTGTAAAGAAAAGCTGTTATCTATTCACGGCCATTTTCTTTCCTAGTTAACCTTCACCAAGATACAGCCCTTAATGATCAAAATGCTTCTCTCTGCCGCCTGCTGCTGGTATGCACGGTACTGCCTTGCTCCCTAATTGTCAGGACAATAGTTCACCTCATGTATTCTTCACCCCAACCCCGAGGCATATTCCCCTTTGTCATTTTCAAGAACACGGAAGTCATTCAGATGCTCATCTACATGGCTGCGGGCTTCTGAAGAGCAGGAGGAACAGGGAATATTCTCGTTCTATTATGACTGGGGTGCTCTGCAGGAATTTTACCTTCTAAAATCCAGATAAGAGGTAAGGCATAGGATACTCCCGCTCTCCAGTTGTTAAAACTACTGAAAGTTTTCTAACCCAGACTTTGACCTCAAAAAAGACAAAAGCAAGATATATTTCCCAGATGCCCACATCGGAATATTCTTGCTCTCTCCTCCAAAATTTCAACATCTTTCCCACAGACCAGAAAAGACTTTTATTGTCTATCTTCTGTGCCATTAAAGGGGAACATGTGTATAGTGGAGAGAATCAGAAGCTGACTTCTTATCAGCTCACTTTCTGTTCAACATTATACTTTCTTCCTTCGAGTTATATCTCAAGATGGTCAAGGCTTCTATTTTTATTTTTATGTAGTTACCTGGAAAATCAAATTCTTTTTCTTTTTTTTTATATTTTGATACCATCCTTCCTAGTGTGTTGTTTCTTAAGAATTCATCTAAAAAATTTATATTTTTTCCTAGCCATTTTAGTATCTGTCCTTTTCAGAGGCAATTGAAAGGTATTTAAGACAATAAGAACCACTTTTTTCAATGGACAGGTGGTAGATGAATAAATAGAACACTGGTGTGAAAATTTAGGAGAAATAGCTCCAAATTTTACAGCAATCTCCAAATATTCCTCTCATGGCTTCTTTTTTGAGATGGAAAGATCCTTCTTCATCCCTGCCTGGTATTCTAATAGGAATTAATGTGGTACATGCAGTTAAAATCTCCTTCTGAATTCCTTAGGCTTCCTGTCTACCCCAACCTAACCTGCCCAACTTTGCTTGAGTGCTGAAAATGGGTAGAAAATTTTGAAAAAGGAGCTGCTGACCACTTTAAAATCAAGATGAGCATAGCAAAGGAATGATTTTCTTTTTTTCTAGTTGATAAAGAAACTGAGCCGCTAATAAAAATGGAAAAATGAAACATCTTGCAACTTTTGTTCATATGGTTGGGTTTTTTATTTCCCTTACAAAATGGTAACCACTATATTTCCCTCACTGCAAATCACATCAAACTAAAAATTAATGGACGTCTCTAAAGTTCTTGGAAACAGATGATCTATTAGGCAGTAGATTGCGTGTTGGTGTTAATCTGAGCCTTCTCAGGATTCTAAGTAGGAAGTGTGGGTCTAAGGAGGCTGCATTAGACACTGCTTATCATTTTTAGCTCTATAAATATTTCATAGCAGTTTTACTAAGAGTAACTTGTTTGTTAATAAAGTTAAAATTCTGGTAACAAAACAATAGTTCAGCCATTCTGAAATAACCCTACTGAAGTATTTTTTGGGGGGGTGAGGGTAAGGGTGGTGTCAACTCAAATGGTTCCTTTTGTACTCTCTAAATGTTAATCATCTAACCCTGTCTCTGCACCTGGGAGTAAGAGAATTCGGCTTTTTGTGAGGGAGAATGCTTGCCATGACCCAGTTCTCATCCTCCACTGCATCACTTTCTCTTCTGAAAGCACTGATTGAGTTCAAAAAGAATACTGCTGCTGAGAGATCATCTGCGATGTGAAGAGAATTAGAATTGGACCCAGAGGTACAAGTGTAACTGGTGCTAAAAATAGCTCACACTTTAGAAAGTTGATTAACACACACACACACACACAAAGTTATTAAAATGTTTGATTAGGATCTCTGCAGCTTGGAGACTCTATTCTTAATTTTTAAGGTATTATGTATGCAAAATGCAGAAGGTTGCAAACCTTACTAGGAACAGGAAAATAAAGAGGGGAGCCACAAATGGTTTCTTTCAGAAGCAGCCACAGGAAGAGTTTGACAGGAGCAAGAAGTGTTATTACTGCAGATGACCCAGTCCTGTATGTCCATTCATCATTATAGCGACAAGTTCTACACCTTGTGTTTCTTTGGAATCTCAGAAATTCTTTTTGATAAGAATTTTTAGAACTCCATATCCGAGATTCAAAGTATCATTACATTCACTCTTGTTATATACTTCTTGACCACATTAAAACAGATTATCAGCCCTGGCTGGTGTAGCTAACTGGATTGAGCATGGGCCTGTGAATCAAAGGGTCTCTAGTTCGATTCCCAGTCTAGGGCACGTGCCTGGGTTGCGGACTAGGTACCCAATGGGGACACGTGAGAGGCAACCACACATTGATGTTTCTCTCCTTCTCTTTCTCCCTCCCTCCCCCACTCTCTAAAAGTAAATAAATAAAATCTTAAAAAAAGAGTATCAGTGTAATTCTAAATATCTATTCATGATGAAATCTGTTTACCTCTAGAATAGCACAACCATCTATCCAGCTACTCAATGTAGTAACTTTCAAGGCCCCCATTGATTCCTTGTTCTCTGTTCCTCCTTGAGCTCAATCACCAAGTCCTGTCCATTCTGCCTCTTAAATCACACTCAAATCACCCCACTTCTCGCCTTCTTCATGGTTACAGTCCTAGTCCAATCTTCCAAAATATCTTGCCTAGACTATTATAATAACCTCCCTACACTTTCACAAAACTATTGTGTTCTCCATCTAACTAGACCACCTTCTTACACACAAGAATAAATTAAAAATGGATTAAAGACTTAAATATTAGACCTCAAACCATAAAAATCCTAGAAGAAAACATAGGCAGCAAAATCTCAGACTTTTCTTATAGTAATATTTTACTTGATCTATCTCTCCAAACAAGGGAAATAAAAGAAAAAGTAAACAAATGGGACTACATCAAGCTAAAATATTTTTGCACAGCAAAGGAGACCATCAACAAAATAACAAACAGCCCACAGAATGGGAGAACATGTTCACCTACACATTCAGATAAGGGGTTAATATCCAAAATTTATAAAGAACTTACAAAATTAAACACCAAAAAAGCAAACAATTCAATTAAAAAATGGGCAAACGACCTGAATAGATAATTTACAGATGGCCAATAGACATATGAAAAGATATTTATAATTAGTGACATATGAATGTCACTAATCATCAGAGAAATGCAAATTAAAACTATAATGAGATATCATCTCACACCTGTCAGAATGCCTATCATCAATAAACCAATACAAAACAAGTGCTGGTCCTCGCATTGTGGAGAAATGGGAGCCCTTTTGCATGGTTAGCAGGAATGCAGATTGGAGATACCTCAAAATATTAAAAATGGATCTGCATTTTGTCCCCACTATCCCACTTCTGAAAACATATCTGAAGAAATCCAAAACACTAATTTGAATAGTCATTTTATTTTTCTTCTTAAAAGATTTTGGTGATTCTTACTGTTGGTTGAAGTCCAGTATCCTCAATAGGCTTTAAGGAACCTTCACAGACTGCACCCTGTTAAACCGTCCGCCTCATCTGAGTGTCGTTGTTGCCCTCACTCTCTGCTCTAGCATGCTGGGCTTCCAGTGGTTCTTAAACAAATATGTATGATCTTCTAACCAAGGAGATTTGACTATGCCCTTTTCTCTGCCTGGAATGGTTTTTTGTCTCTTTGTCTCTTTTTCCTGATAATTTCTACTCATTCTTGGATTCATTCCCTAGGAAAGCTTCTATTAACAGGTAAAAGTCATGTTTTTCTATATGTTTTCATAGCCTTCATCATACTATTAATTGTGCATCTAATGTCTCCTTACTCTGCTAGAATCTATGACAGCAGGGACATGATCACTATATTTCTTGGCACCTAGTATAGTGTAGAACTAATTAAATAATAATTATTTACTAGATGAATGATTTATTGAGGATATATATGTAGTCTGTCTGGAAAAAGTCCAACCATTGTTAATATAACAAGTCCAACCATTGGTTTTCACAACGTCGATGTAACCTGGCAGCCCAGGAGAGTGGACTGGAATGCTCATGCATGAACAAAGACGACTTCACTGTAGTAGTCAGTGGGGGTGGTAGACGTTGATGAGTAAGCATGTGTACTGTGTGGCAATTGCATTCAAAATAACTGAGTGAGTAGAGCAATGAATCTGCATCAAATTTTGCATTAAACTTGAACATTCCTCCTCAGAAACTATTCAAACAATGAAGAAGGCCACAGCTATGGGCAACTAGTAATTCATAGCGTCATCACAACAATACGCCCACTCATGCATCACATCTTGTGCAGAGTTTTGGGGGGAAATATCACATCAACCTGGTGATTCAGCCCCGCTCTCACCCAGATATGGCACCCTATGACTCTGACTTTCCCCCAAACTAAAATTACCTTTGAACAGGGAAAGATTTCAGACTATGGGTGAGATTCAGGAAAATACAACAGGGCAGCTGATGATGATTCGGAGAACTGTGTGAGGTCCCAAGGTGCCTACTTTGAAGGTGGCTGAGGCATTATTGTCTCTGTACAATGTTTCTTGTATCTTCTTCAATAAATGTCTCTATTTTTCATAGGATGCGGCTAGATACTTTCTGGACAGAACTCATGTGCATATGTGTGTCCCTGTGCACATGCACTTGTGATCTTTTAGAGTGAAGGGAAGAAAAGCTTTCCAAAGGGGTTATATTTGAGATAGATCTTGAAAAATAAGTAGAACTTGTCAGATAAAAAGAGCTGGTGAGTTATGCCCAGAACTGGGACCAGCATGAGCAAAACACTTACATGAATGAAGTGTCTGGGGAATGGTGAGTTTTCTACTACTAGAATAGGTGGTGAAGAGGAGAATGTTTGTAGCTACTATTTATAAAGCTAATTCAGATTCAGATGTTAAGAGGATTTTGTGGTACCCTATGTACTTCAATTTTAACGGGGAAGCAAAATAATCACAGGGATTAATAAAATTAAACAGGTGTTAGTGCATTACTTTTGAGAATGCCTGATACAACAATACATACCTTTTCTTATTTTTTGAGTCAAATCGGTGTTAAGTGAATTCATTCATCTTCAAATAAAAAATGTTTACATCACAACATTCATCTTACAAATATTCTATGTTTATTCTAATAACTTTCTAGAAAAGGAAAACCTATCACCTTTAATTCAATAAATTTGCAACTTTGAGGTATGCTTTCTAATGACATTCCTTTATGCAGTGCAATTTTCCCAGATTCTACTAATTGGCAGTGTTGGAAATAAACCGCTATAAATACCAAATGGAAAATCCATTAATGTTTTAAATATATCTGACTCTTTTGAGACAAGGCAAAACCAACAAGGAATCGTGAAAATATCTGTTCTTGACTGGTGTCAACCCAGAACTGCTTGGAAACTGCTCCTAACCAGAGGAACCTCTCTTGGTCCACCTTCTCAAATGGTTCCTTTGTGCAAACAAACTAGGCTTTTTGACCATTGATCAATTAGTTTATTTAATAAATAGTTGAGATACTTTACTAAACAAGGAAGACATGGAGCTTCCATGGTAATTAAAGTGACAGAAAAAAAAAAGAAAACAGAAAATTAATGATTGCAAATTGTAATAAAAGTTTGGAGGAAATGAGGGAACAAGGGTGCGATGGAATGTCAGATGAGAACCTACAATGGGAAAGGTGATCAGAGAAGACCTCATGAGGATGTAGCCTTGAGGTTGAGACCTGACGACTGAGCTAATCATGCAGAAATTTGGAATAAGTGCACTCCAGACCTAGGGAATAGCATGTGTAAAAGCATGAGATAGGACACAACTTGGAACATTGAATACCTGGAGGATGTTAGACATGCATGGTGGCATGGGGAGAATAGTGAAAGATGAAGCTGGGCCTGTATGGTGTCTTTAGGCCATTGAATGAATTTTAGATTTCATTTTGAGTTCCATGAAAAAACACTGGGAAGCTTTAAGCAAATAATAATAATAAAAATTATATGGTGCAATTTATATTTTAAGTGTACTCACTGCTGGCTAACAATGCATTTTAAGAGAACAGGCATGACAGTGAGAAAAGTAGGAGGTTAATTCTGTGTTCTAGATAGTAAGTGATAGTATCTGGCACTTTGTGATGGCAATGGGCTTTCGGGGAAATGAGTATATTCAAGAAATCTTTTGGAAATAAAATCAGTTTGCTTAGCCAGGTGAGTAAAGAAAAGGGAAGATGATTTCACATTAACGATTGGCAAGAGAATGATGTTACCATGTACTGAAATGAAGAAGAATAGAGGAGAACAATGATTTGGGAAAAAGTGCTGGGTCTCTATTTGGGAGACTATAACTTTTAGACCTCCTAGGTAAGATAGCATGTGGGCAGTTTGTGAAATTGCTGCTCAGAAGGAAGGTCTGAACTTGAAATATAAATTCAGAGGTGACCAGTATAAAGATGTTATATGAATCCATGATAATATGAAAATGTCACCTAGGAAATATAGAGGACAAAAGAAGACAAAACATGTTTGTGGGAATCATGTCTTGTTATATGGCTTTAACACTTGATTTCTTTCTGAAGTCCATACTGTACCGTATTCAGTTTCTTTCTGAAGTCCCCAGATCTATACCAAACTGTAATCTCTGTTCCATCTTCCAGGTTCCACCTCTAGCTTGCTTCTAAGAATGGATCAGTAGCCAATTCAGGTGACTTGGATATTTCATCAGCAGGCTTTTGCAGCCTGAGTCTTGAATCTGAGCAATTGTCCACCCTGACCTCTGACAGATATCAATAAAACTCAAGTCTGTTCCAGTAGATTGGGTGATCTAAGAGCTTCAATAAAGGAAAGATCTCGTGAAAAAGCTTTGTCAAAAGTAAAAATTTTCAGATTTCATTTTTAGAAGGTTGTTCATTTTGAAAGGAATTTGCTCATAAAAAAAAAAAAAAAACCTGTATGAAACCAGTGATTTGTGACCTTTATTTGTATTGCTTCAGATCATGCCATTTTACTATTTTGGTATATGTCTATATATACCAAAATATAGACAAAATATATACTCTCTGAAAATTAATATCTTGATTACTCTGAAAGCAAATTCAATTTCTACATGTTAAAACTAGAATGACTTGAAAAGAGATAGAAAGGAAGCTTTTTGTTCTAAAGTCCACATTAAAAAAAATGATATTTTTTGTGTATACAATTTGCTACAGAGAAGGACTTCTCAAATCAATATTCTAAGAGTTCTAAAACATTCATTTGGCATTTTCAACTGGTAATCGATACTGTAAGTTGTAAAGAAATTTTCTTGCTCTTGTCCTCCAAGAAGTTCTGGTTCAATCAGCAATAGAGATGAAAGGGTCAAGTTTAAAATGCACATTGAGTTTTCTTTCTGTAAAGTTTAATAGATTGCAATTTTAAACAAAAGAGCTGTTCTTTTCTGGAACCTTTTATTCCCTAGCTGGGAAAGAGGCACATCTGGCCTTAACCTTCTCCCTTTTCAAATTGAGCCTTATCCTTTGAAACAGTTTCAGCTAGAAGTTTCAACTAGATGATAATTTTTCCTTTTAAATCCTTTTGCCCAAATGAATACTGACAACTTGTTTTCAGGGAAGTAAACAAATCTTTGCAATTGAGAAAGAGTTGAAAGTCAAAATGACTAACATGCTAAAAGAAAATTCATGGAAGTCTAGCAAGGATTTTCTTTCTGGCTTTGGAACATGTTTGGATTCAAATACTCTTTTGTTTGCTTTGATAAAATTCAAAGCTTGTTTATTATTCTTGGGGAAAACTTACAAATAATAAATAACAGAATACCTACTAACTTTCTTTAACTACAGTGTAAATAAATGGCATAGAAATGGGAAACATGGCACAGAAAAGTGATGTTAAGTCAGAGAGAGCAGTTGTGCATGGAAGTCATGCTACCAGTGCAGGTTAGGATCCAGGATGCACTTCTGCTGATCTGCACATCTGTGGGCATCTCAATGAATGTCTCTACTTCTGGGAATGCATCTGTTAAGTGGGAAAATAAAAGTGCCATGCAGTTCTTGTGAGTATTAAAGATAATGAGTATAAAACATCTGGCATGTAATAGATGTTCCATAAATGGTTATAGATGAATGATTTCCAGGTTGGCGTATGTAGGTAAAATGAGCTGAAGTTTACTCCAAAGATGTGGTTTTTTCTGCCTTTCAAATGCAGTCTTTTCATGATTGTGTTTTGTGCTGCAGCATAGGAAAGATTTACTACCAACTCACTTAGAACCAGTAGGACATGACCCAATTTCCTAAAGCCAGATGGCAAAGCCACTTCCGGTGGGGCAGATGGGCCTATTGACTTTCAGTCTCTTGAAAACATCAAGCTTGGAAGATACCCTGGGATTCAGCTAATGAACCAAGGAGATAGAGGAATGCCTTAGATATTGGCCTGGGTATCAGGGAAGCAAAAACTATCAGAAAGACGTGTGTAGTTTTAGACACTCACACAGTATTTAAGGCATGAAATAGAGTATTCAAAGGAAGCCAAGTTGCTTTCATTGGCACTTGGGATATTCAAGAAGCATCATCAACTAACCCTCTTTGTATGAGATTGCAACAGTGCTGCTGAGTACCAGATGTGCTTGCCCTGAAAGGAAATGAAAAAACTGGACACATTCATATTCACTAGTTAGGTTATATCAAGGTTAATTTATAAATGCAGCTATTTGCTGGAGACACACTGGTAACAAACATTAAAGAGAAATATTACAGCAATGGAAAACATATCAGGAAATATGCTGTCTTTGAAGCAAACAAATTTTATTGAAATAATAACAAACCTGAATTCAATACTATGAATAGAAAAATATCTACTTAGCATACAGTGTATTTAAATTCCAAGAGATCCTTTACCTTCGTAAGAGTGTTGGCTATAAAATGCAAGACAGATTTTAGTAAGTAAAGAACTTTCCAACAGTCAGATATCTCTATAAATAGAACTAATTCCTTAAAAGTATGAGTGTACTACCTCTGGAACTCAAACATGTTTAACACAATATAGAGGGAATTAGAATAAGCTCCCCATAAATTGCTAGACTATATGACCTTGTTGATCAGTGCAACCCTTGATTTGTCTCTCTTTACATAGGTCACATTTCATAGCTTTTTTCTTTTTAAACATAACCAAAATAGATAGATAGATAAATATTATTTTCACTCTTTTTAGAACAGCAAATGAGATGTATAGAAATGAGATTGAATCCAGGGCTAAATCCAATCATGCTATTCCCACTACATCATGAGTGTATATTCTCATTTATCACAAACTAATTTAAAACCATTAGGATAATAGACCTATTTGTAAGTCAGTCTTTTAGGTATACTACAGCTGAGAAATCATTAAATGAGAAGTTCAGTATAAGGTGCATCTGTAGTAGAGGCTGCCACTTGCCTATACAATATATGGCATATTTTCCTGGAGCATCTTGTTTACTGTACAAACCCAAATTACATTTAGGGCAGAAATAACTACATCTCTGTGTTCCTTGACAGCTAGGAGTGACAAGGCCACCCTATTCAGCACAAATTTCTATAAATGGAAGTATATTTTGTTAGGATTTGGGAAAAGCTAATTTTCTCCTTTAAAATAACTTTTATTTTATATTTGCATTGTGAAAATAGTGCATATTAGCTGTAGAAAATAGAGATATGGAAAAATAAAACTAAATAATATCTATAGTTCAATATCACAGATAATCTGTGTCTGTATAAACATATATATAGTCTTCTAAAATAATTTCATAACAATAAAGATACAAAGTGTATATACTTCTGTTAATTGCTTTTTTCACTTAATATATTTGCTATGGTCTGAAAGCTTGTGTTTCCACAAATTTGAATGTTGAAATTGAAACTTTCAATGTGATAGTATTAGAAAGTGGGGCCTTTGGGAGGTACTTAAATTTTGTTCTATTTCAGGAATTTTTTGTTATTCCATATAAATTTTAGAATTGGCTTGTAAATTTTAGCAAAAAGAGTTTATTGGAATTTTGATAGGCTTTACACTGTGTTATAGATCAATGTGGGAGAATTGATCCAGGAATATGAAATATCTCTTCATTTATTTAAATATTCTTTAATAAGCTTCAACAATGTTTTCTAGCTTCTTTCAGCAATATTTTATAATTCAACTATGTTATATTTATAAAAGCTGTGTCAAGTCCTCCAGGAAATTTAATAAAATTTAATTAGTAAGTCAGACTGCTTGTTTAAGAGAATTCATTATGTTCAATTTAAGTTAATCCAACACTAATCCAGGAAAAATTGAAGGAACATATTCTCATTTTACTAGATTTATAAATACCATAATGGGACTTTTTTTTTTTAAAGATTTTATTTATTTATTTTCAGAGAGAGGAGAAGGGAGGAAGAAAGAGCAATGTACGGTTGCCTCTCACATGGCCCTCATTGGGGACCTGGCCTGCAACCCAGGCATGTGCCCCAACTGGGAATCGAACCAGGACCCTATGGTTCCCAGCCCAAGTTCAATCCACTGAGCTACACCAACCGGGCACCATAATGGGACTTTTAAGTAGAACTTGAAGGTAGAAGAAATAGTAGGCAATTTTATTTTTAACTTTAATATATTAAAAATGTATTTAAATCCTGATTAACAGTAAACAGTCCTTTCTGTGAACAAAACCACTGTTTGGATTTTTTTTTTTAATCACATTGATCCCTTAATCAAAACATTTGCTTTTTAGATTTGCCTTTTGATAGTTTAGCATCTTTTTGTGTGTGATACCATCTGTTGGTATATGAAGGGAGTTTAGGCATACACATCCATATAGAAATATTAAGATGGAGACAACATTGACAAAGAGGAATTATAAGACTAAACAACAAATGAAAATTGTATCCTGTGTGACTCTATCATATTCTCCATTCTATCATAATTCCTTTTTTTCCCCCAAAGGGTTTACAATGAATTGAGAAGCATTTATTCAACAAAATCTACAGGAACTCACTAAGAACAGTGTAAGGCTGTGGCATTTGAGCCTGGGACTCTACCCAATCACCAACAACTCCGTGGGGAGAGTTGTTTCATTCAGCAGGCCCAGAGTCTAGCAGTCACATAGCAGTCCTCATCTCCGCAGCTCCCAGGGACAGAACTATACTGGTGGTTTCAGCAGCCAGTGAATATTAGTATTTCCCAATTTCCTACAGTTCTATGCTACCTGTTCTGCTACATCAGCTCCTGCTATTTAGAATGGAATCAGACAGAAGTGCTGATGGAGAGTGTTGTCCTCCTTTCTTGCACAGCTAAGCTGCCCCAGTGGCCTTGGCTGTCAAGTGGAAGCTTCCCACCTGCCCCCCCCTCCAGGACAAAGACCATGTGGCAGCTGGTGAATATCAGCTGTTTCCTTCCTCCCCAGCACTGAGTTGCAGATCCATACAAGGTAGTGGCAGCAGGCAGAGTCACCAGTTTTTGCCTTTTCCTACTAGGTCCTGTTTCCCTGAGGATGGTCTAGTTAAGACAGCAAGTGAAGAGTGAGTTCTCTGTCCTCTGACCAACTCCTGATGAGATAGAGGTCCTTACCAGGAGAGGGTCACAACAAGCTCAAAGACTGAACAATTCATGTCCTCCAGCATGGCAGTGAATCAAGGAAGTGTAGGAGGCCGCCAGAACACAAAGGAGAGCACCTGAAGTAACTTCCATGTGGTCAGAGGAAATTCCCGGAGGGAGCAAAGCACAAAGCAAAACCATGAATAGAGGAAAAAAGGCGAGGTCCTGGAATTTCAGTCCTTGTGGCTAGTAGAGTCACCTTTGATGAACCTTTTAACTTTTCTTGGACTAAGTTTCTTTATAAATTTATCTTGCAGTTCTGGAGGTCAGATGTCTGAAGCAGATCTCACTGGACTAAAATCAAGATGTTGTCAGGGTTCCATTCCTTCCGGAGGCTCTAGGAAGAATCCATTTCCTTTCCTCTTCCAGCTCGTAGAAACTGCCTGCATTCCCTGGGTTGTAGCCACTTCTATCTCCAAAGCCAGCAATGACTGGCTAAGTCTTCCTCACATGGCATTACCCTAAAACCCCTGTCATGATTCCTTAGTCATGTCTTGATGTTAAAAACATTCCTCCCAGGGGCAGCCCTCTCTGTGAGAACTATTCTTTTCATATTAGAGATGTTTCTGGAAAAACTATTTTATCAATTTAACATCTGTGGATATGATAGGCTGTAGTAGCCCAGGAGGGTCTTATAGGGTCATGGATAGGGTCTGGCACCGCAGGTGTGGTGACTAGGCCTGGTTTCCGGCCTTGACAACTCCTCGGGCCTTGACTGTTTCTCAACCCTGAGCAGAGCATGTTCTTGATAATCAGTGTTC
>PVJI01025102.1:0-20974 GCA_004026765.1 Micronycteris hirsuta | reverse complement strand
CTCTCCTCAGAGTATTTAGGTCCAGGGCCAGCCTCTAAAGAGCTTCATGCTTCCTCTGAAGGAGTCACTTTACCCTACTGGCACTCTGCTTCCTAATCTGTAAAATTAAATGCTCCTTAAATTATAAGCATTCCTTACATTTCTAAAAATGTTTTAATCTCAGTATCATAAATACTGTCTAACAAAAGTCTAGTCTAAAACAAAAAGGTTTGTTTAAAATAAAAAATATTTGTGCCACAAAAAATAATGTGTGGGTTAATTAATATGTAACTGATTAATATGTAAATAAATCCCATACTCCTTGGTTGTTTCTTCTCAAAGGCAATCACATATACTCCCTAGAATATGCAATTCTACCTTTCACGTAAACTACTAACACTAGTTCCTTCCACCACAGTATTTTATTGCTTGTATATATTTAAAGACGTTACAAATGAAAAAAATGCCAGGCCAAATACACCAAAGTATTGTCAGAAAAGGGAAAAGTACAGTAGTATTTATCAACTCATTCAGTCTCTGTGACCATGTATCCCCAAAGAATCAATAGCAAAGCTCACTTACCAAAACAAAGTCACTTATTTAACCATCTCAACTATATAAAACCCAGCCTCAAATCAGAAAGTTGTTTTTTGTAAATCTCTAAGCAGTCAAAATGAAAAGCCACAACTCACACTCTGAAGTTCACATATTCTTAACGGAAACCCTCACTCAGTGTCCACTTGCTTTCATCTCAGCCACAGCTGAGGCTCAGTTCGTGGCATCTCTTACCCCCCAAAGAGAGGAAAGAAATAAAAAACAGAATTGCAAGAAGAAGGCACATGGCAGCAGCATCGCTTGGGCAACAGGTAAAGAAAGATAAAAACTGTACAAAGAAGGCATGAAAGTATTTTAAAAGAAACAAAAGGACAATCTGAGGTCATTCAGAATAGGAACAAATAATTCTATGTTCTTTAAAAGCTCCTATAATGTTGACATATTATAGCATTATAGAATCATTTCATCTTTGTGATAATAATCCTGAGTAATCAGAAGAAGTTTAAATCATGCTTAGTACCTCCTGTGGAAGAAGGCAAAAAATGTGTAATATATTTTAGAAAATTTCACATAAAAATGGTTGAAATTTAACAAGGGCTGGCAGTTGAGTTAAATTTGAGTTAACAGGAAATTCACAAGAATACCACAGGTAAATTAAATATTAGTGTAGCAATTTTCCATGGAAACCATGGTGAGTATGGAATATTAAAATCCATAATTAATCCCTCAAATACACTGTATTCTTACAATAATTTCAATATTTACCACCACCATTCCCAACCCCCCAAATATTCATTGAACCATAGTAAATTTCTATTTCTATAGGCAAAAGATGGTCATACATCAGCAATCCACATGATTCAACCTAATATCTTTACCAAAATTCTTAATAACAAAATTAAGTGGTTTGCATTTCATCTTTTATTTCTCCAGCCCAATAATTATTTAGATGGAAAAAAACTAATTATTAAGTAATAAAGGCCTAAAATCCACCGAAATGATCACGGGTTCACCACCACTCACTATGACATTTTCTTCCTACTCCTCCAAAACACAGCAATCTCATTTATGCCTGGGAATCTCAGCTCCACAAATAAGCTCCAAAAATATCTGACAGATCTGAGTTTAAGCACATAGGTTTTCACAGATACCACAGTGTAGCATGACCCTGAAAATGTGTGTATGGATTCCTGTTATATTCATTTACAAATATTAAAAATATAAAATATGTCTAACATGCTTAACAATTGTCAGAGCAATGAACTAATGATCCAAATAAATAATGGACATTCAAGGTTTTTAAGTTATATAAAACAGGTAAAATTCAGTCTGTTCTCAGATTCAAAATACTGTACTTTTATTTTCCTTAAAACAAGAAACACTGACATTGGATAAGTCAAAATAAGGAGTCATTTATCCATTAAAAGAAAAACTGTTTGTAATCTAATAAGTGCTGTTATGCCAAGAAAGGCTGTAACGAAGTTACTCCAGGATGGGCAACAAGACTTCCTTGTGGGTCTCTTCCTTCCCTGCTCTGCAGCACCGCATATCTAGGTTCAAGTCTGGGTATACTGCATGTTTGGGAGAATATGTATCCAAACACAATGTGTTCACACAATGACCTCCCCTGTCTCCTGACTCCACTTTGACCCTATTCCAAATGTTAACTACTCTCTAACTCAGAACTGCCTCAAAATCTCTGCTTCTACAAGTCTCAGTCCTCCAACATGATGAAAATGTAAAATACTACCTCTCACAAATTAAATAACTCTGGAAATATGGGTGCATTCATGAATGGACATTGGCTTACATGACCAGAAACAAGCGAGAGAAATTGCAGTCCTTCCAGAGTCCAAACTGAGAGACATCTACCAGCAAAAGCCTCATGTGCGGCTTTGACAATTGCCATCAAACTTACTTCAGGCAACTTTTCTGGAAATGCTAAGTTTATTACACAAAAGGTATATGCTAAAAGAACAGAATACTCAAAATTATAAAGAAGACTAACAGGTTAAGTAATAGCGTTCATAATTAAAGGGCTCCATTATATGAGAATACTCCTCTTAGAAGAAAGTTCAGGACAAAAGCTTCATGTAAACCTGAAAATGTCAGTTAAATGATACAATTTTTATAGCTTTCAATAAAACTACACGGTTTTAGCACATCAATAAAAGCAAAGTCTTAAAGCTGAGACATAACATTGTTATTATTAATGATATAATGAATTCACTGTGGAAGCTAGAGCTGACAGGACTGCGGCTTTTCTCTTGCTTCCGCTGCGTTTTCCACAGCGTGTCACCACCATGACTGACTAGCAAAATGAAGGTGGCTGCTGGCTCCCTCTCTTGCAGTTGGGCTAATTAAACTCTGTAGCCTCTCACCCTGGCAATACTTATTGACTAGCTCCTGAACAGTAAAGGTATCAAATCAAGTTTCCTCATCACTGACTTCCTTCACTTCTTATCAAGTCAACAATTTCCAGCTTCTCAAATGTTCCTGGAAGTAGTTTTCTGTAAATGACCATTCCCCACCAACTTTACAAAATCAAAAATATTTAGGGCTGAAGAGAATAAAGATTTATTCCAGTGGTTTACAACCATGGTGTTGCTGCATTGATGTCTTATGATTGGTTGTGAGAAACATCAAAAATAACTATAATTTTTTTCTTCCTTTCGATAGAGGTGAAGTTCATATGACATAAAATTAACCATTTAAAGTATACAATTTGGTTGCATTTAGTACATACATAATGTATGACCACTACCACATAACTGTGACTTTATTTTTAATAGGTGCATGGTTAACATCATCCTTTTAATAAATTACCCTTACTCATAGTCAGTATGGTGTTCTGAGAGGGTGAAAAATAGGTAGAGATAAACTTGCAAGTTAGGCATTTCCAATAATGGACAAACATGAGAATTCTGCCAACTGGTTGAACATCATTACCCATAATTACATTACATTTTTCATTAAATGTAATTTATTCCATTAGTGCATTACATTTTTTTCAAACATTTACTCATTGAGTTCCCACTCTGTGCCTGTCCCTCAAAACCTTACAACAGTAGGAACAGACATACATACTAACAGTTACAGGGCTATGAATGTGGCCCATACAAATATGGTCGAAGGAGGGCATAGCCAACTATACCCAGCAACTGTAGATAAATTTATACAGAGAAGTGTTTAAGGCATAACCAATGACAAAAGAAAGACAAGTTAAATAGAGCAGGAGGAAGGCATTCTAGTCAAAGGAAGGAGTACACGCAAGTGTACAGAAGCCTGGTAAACCATATCCAACCAGATTGTAGGGTACAATCATACTAACAGGAAAAACACAGTAAGCACATTTACATGCCAGGCATTCCTTGTAAGCATTTTACGTTATATCCTCAAAGTCACATTAAGAACTAGGTGCCATTCACATTAAATAGATAAGACATCTGAAGTACAGGGAGGTTAAGTAACTTGGCTACAGAGCTACTAAGAGGCGGAGCTGTCTCTTAGACAGCCTACCTTCAGAGACCATCCTCTTTGTTACTATAGAACTTATCCTACATTATTTATTTCTTCTTCTCGTTAATAAAATTAATCACTTAAGGCAAGAATTTTTATTATGGAAACGACAGGAAATCACAGTGCAATGTAGGTGAACAAATGACTCACATAAACAATGAGTAGGCCCCATTAACAACCCCTGGTGGCATCTGAAAACATAAGGGCACAAGTGTCAAGCTATCTTGAAAGATTACTAAAGCTTAATTTATTTTTATTCTTTTTGATTTAAAAATACATTTTAAAAAACAGAATTTCTCATATTTTCCCTATAACCCAGGCGTTTTCTTACACACCCTCTAGGCCAAGGTGGGCTTATCCCAGTTTGGAGGCTTCTACTAGCCAATGGGGAGACATGGCAGGACTTCAGGAAGATGAACCATGTGAGCAGATGTGTGTGTGTATGTGTGTGTGTGTGTGTGTTTAACAATTACTCTAAAAAGAATAAGAAGGAAAAAATAGACTAAAAAAGAGACAGAAAAATGGAAAATCATTCGGATACCATTTGCAATAGATCCAGCAAGTGATAATGAGGAACTAAACTGTAACAATGGGGAGTGGGATGTGCAAGATTAAATGACATGCCCAAGGACACAAGTCATGGGAACTGTCAGAACCAACACCTGGGTCTCTAGTTGCACTGATCTGGGAATGGTATAGAGAATATATTTGCAGAAAGACCTTTATCATGGAATTTCTAAGACTTCCCTTTAAAACTGCTTTTGTCCACAATGCTTGATTATTTTTGCAAACTGTAATCCAAAGTGAATAATTTAATAATAACAACTAGCACAGCACTCAGGCAGGTAACTAAGTAATTTAGTATAGCTACACCAAAATTTGAGACTTCAGCTTCCTAATCAAGAAAGAAAATACTTCATCACTGAGAAAGTGAAGGGATTTAAAATGCACTCTTTTGTAAAAGAAATAAGCTATTCCAGAACATAAGTTTACAAGACAAAATCCTTACAGGTGAGCTTCCAAACAAGCTTTTTAAATGAAGGTCCATCAGTAAAGTAATTTAAGAAGCCAGATTCACATTATATTAATGTGACAATTATAACAAGATAAATACATCCTATGGTTCTAAAATGGCATTATTAATGTAGCTTATGTGACAAATTCCTGTTAATGATCTTTTATTATGTGTGAACAGTAAAATACATTAGATAAGCAATAAAATAATCCAATCAGCAATGGCTTTCCTGAATATTTTGACTGTGGTCTTACTTACACAGTGTTATCTGATACTAATCCTTGGGTTTTAAGAGCAGAAATCAATCACTTCAGAATTGTAAACAAACACATTCCTCTGAGATGGACATTTTAATTAATATCATTTCTGCAAATACAAGATAAAAAAGAATGTGCTGCATGATAGCCTCTTAATGTAAAAGCAGGAGAAAGTATATTTTGCCAGGCCAATATGGTTGTATTAACAAAAGCACCCTGACACAGATTAGGAGCTTCGTCCCTGAAGCCTGGTGGTGTGTCTTAGGAATGACTGCCATGGGGGTTTTGTGGAAAGTATACCTGTCCCCTCCCTCCCTGGTGTTGTCTACCAAAGATTAAAGTGAGGGCTCAAATATTCTGGCTTCTTTAACAATCTGCCACAGTCTAATATCTATGAATCAACGAAAATATTTTGAACCTTTTTATATTTAAAATTTATATCACCTCTTAGAATAAAGTCTAAAATACACTGTACAAAGTAATAGTTCTTATTTACTTTTACATCAAATAAATATTTATTGAGCAACTATATTACCTTTGACACCAACAAGTAAGTGTAAGAAATGGTTCCTATACTCAAGGAGCTTGAAGTATAATTGAGAGGCAGGATATATAAGGAGAGGAAGGTACTACATAAAGAGATATAAAGGTTATTATCAATAAAAGACCATCAGCCTAAAAGGGCATAGATTGCAAATGCTTCAAGAATTCAGACACAGATAAAATCATTGTGTTTCTTCAAGAAGGGGAGGGAAGAAGAGTGTCTTGGTGCTGGTATCTAGAAATGAGGGAGAAAAGCTATGGCTAACCTTCATATATTGGGATCATCTGATCTCTCAGGCTTTATCTTTCTTGAATTAAGAGTCCTGGGCATCAAAATTCCCAAGTACAACGGTGGAGAACACAATCCTTGAAGTAAATAAGGCCTGGTCTAATCTTAGTTCTGATGCTGCCACGCTGAGTAACTCTGCCTAAGTCACCTCTCTATATCTATTTCCTTACCTACAAAATGCAATTTATAACACCTACTACTTCACTAAATAAGAAGTAAATGAATGCATATAAATCAAGTAGAGATGCCTAGCATAGAGGAGGTACCTAAAAAAGTGTACCTGCTATTTGCATGATATTAAATGCCATTCTTACCATGACACAATCACAACTGCACAGAATCTTGCCATTAGGGGAATTATAGGGCTCTGGGTAGGAGTTCCACTGTTCTCTGGAAGACTGGGTCCTGAGCTCTGCACTGGTCCTAAAGGTAGAACATGACTAATCATGCTCTAGTGGAGTTTTTTGTGCAAAGGTAGCGGACCTTAACTGAATCCTCCAGAGCCCACATCCTGAATTTTAGTATTTAGTTTAACCCAGCAAGTAAGCAGAGAAAAGCAGAGTGAAGAGCACCCCTTCAATCACATACTCCAGCTGCACACTCAGTTGGAAACAAAGAAATCTAGAACCTGTGGTCATTCTCTTACAGTGAGACCAGAATTAACAAAAGCCAGCACTGGTAGAGGCAGACCAGGCACCATGATAGCAAGTCACCAACCAATCCTAGTCACGATGTCCAGCTATAGACAGAGGTTGCTTAGGGCAGCATTCTGTGAATGATCTGCCTAGCTTTGTAAAATCACATCAGTGCAGTCTCACTTCTTATCGGTAGTGTAAATGGTTTTTATGAAACAGTTTGGTAAAACACATGGCATGTGACTGTAGCACTACAAATGTGTTAACAGACTCAGCCAGAAACCATGGCAATGATCTGATCATGTGAGTATTCTTGCAAGAGAAAGAAAATAAACCTAATCTTTGTAAAGACCTACTGGTGCCCTACCAAAGTTTAATATTGAGTCTCTTCCAAGGAAGCTTCCATTTGCAGTATAGAAGCAAGAACTGTTCTCAAGCCACCACCAAGTAATCATACAGTATCTGATGGCTCAGCTTATTTATAAATCTTCTATGAATTCTGCAGAATTATATCTGGATCCTTATAACAGGATGATTTGGGATTATAAACACAGTGAAGAAACACAACCTTCTGGTATAGCAATTTAAGCATCAGAGAGTGAGTAAATACTGCAGAGTGAATCTTAACACTTGAAACAGAATCTTCCAGAGTCCAGAAATCCACCTGACTGCCAAGAATAATACTTCCATGGTTCAAGCAATACCAGTACCCAGAGGGGTTTCCACAGACATAACCACATGAGTTACTGCATATTGGGTAAAATAGAAAAAACAGACATTTATGAATGTATAGTTTGCAGACATCTTAAAAGTACTCATAAATATTCAACTTACAAATATAGAAGAAATGGGGAGGGTGGCTTCAGGAATACACAGCATCTGTTTAAACTGCTTAATTATATGGTTTCTTCTATCAGTTTTCCTCACCTACCTTAGATTTTAATAGGGATCTGGGGGGAAGATACATGGATCTCTTAACTAAAATAAATGAAACCAATCTCATTGAAAAAAGCTCTATGGTAAGAACTAATACATGAGAGATTCTGACTTCAGGATAAGGTACAAATGACTTAGTGTGAGAGATCAAAATTGTATCAATTAGATATCAAAGAAAACCTTTCAATTCACCAGGCTATACTGAAGCAGGGTTTGTTAGATTCTCTAGCAATAAAACAAATGCACAATATCTTCTCATGCATTTCACACAATTTCCATTTAAGCTCTGATGTAAAACATGGTATCACACATCATGCTACAAAGAAAGAGTCAGTTCAGCTAGTTCAAGTAAAACACCAAGCAGCTGCTAACAGAGACAGGTCACGGCAGGGGAAGGGCACAGCACATTCAGTTCGCTATGTTTTCCTTCAGAAGAATGTCAATAAAAACCACAGCCAACTGAGGTATTGGGGGTGGGGGGGTGGGAGGGAGGTCCTGCTGTGCAGTGAACCCCTGGGTTCATCTAACAGTTAGCGCCAGTCAGACAAGTTAGCAAAAGGGAGCCCTGGCCAAACCTACAGCTGCCAACAACTTGAAGAAAGCTGTCTTTCTCCCTGAATGTCCTGGGGTAAGGACCAGTCCCGCATTTAGAAACGTTATTTCTGGGACCAATAGCAATTTATTTTGATAGAACCACTGGATTTTTTTTTTTCTTGAGTTCTCAACAAAGGAGCCATATTAGGAAATAATCTTGCAAAAAGCAAGTGCCCCCTCCCCCTCTTCCCCACGATCGATGCACACATACCCGTGCACACTGACACGCACAGACACACACCGGTACACAATGGGCAGCGTGCTCACTCAAGGGCCCACATGACCGCCCAGGAGCCCGCAGGCAGAAGGCCCTCCTGGGCTGGGCCGGAGGCACTCGGGCAAGAGGCACCATAGCCGGAACCAGCTACAGGGCAGTTTGTGCTGGGGATGCTCGCCCCCCAGCGGGGCCCTGGGGAAGGAGCTGCCAGCGGCTCGGAGCCTATTAACCCCTTTGGAGAAGTAGGTGCTACAACACCACCCACCTGCAGGGACTCTGTAATGTGTCGGGGGTACAGTCCCAAATGTCCCCCAGAGAAAAGGGCGTCACCAAGTCATTGGACCCTGGCAGCTCTTGGCAGGCTCCTGCAAAGCTAATCATGTCCCTAGTTCCAAGGCTTCTAAAGCCACCGGGTGTTTCTGAGCTGTCACCCCTGAGACTCAGTCTAGGCTTATGAAGAAGGTAAAACTTAAGCGGGCAGTGGACACAGACCAGACTTGGTAACTCGTCCCTAAGGGAGTGGTGCAAGTCCCTAAGGGGACAGAGCTATTGAACCAGCCAGCCCAGCAAACTACGGAAGGGGTGGAGGGACCCAAGGGCCACTGCTCCCTGTCACCCTTCCCTAGGTGGCCCCATCAGGGCCCCGTCCCCACTCCAGGACACTTACCTTCTTCCGGGGCTGCCATTTCATCATATTTGTACAGCCGATATGTGGAACATCAAGATGCTGGCTGGGGGCTGGGGGCAGACGCAGGGCAGCAGCGACTGCAAGTCATGCTGCCTCCCTCCCACCCCCTAATTCTTTCCCATATTCACTGCAAAGGGAAAAAGCCCAGGAGAGTCCAGTCTTTTCGCCTTCAGTTCAATGAAAAGTATCCCCAGACCACGAACACACTTCCCACTGGGCTAGGAAGTCCCAGCAGCCAGCGTACTCCTGCCAAAGCGGGGCATTTTCCACCCGGGCCAGCACCAGCAGAAGGAGCCTGTGGCAGAGGGTCTCCCAGCCAGCTGCAGAGACCCTCCCTCAGAGAGGAGCTTGAGAACACGAGCTGCTGCAGAAACCCAGCCGGGCTTCTGCCATCCAAACCCCTTTTGGCGAATTCTCTTCTCAAAAAAAAAAAAAAAAAAAAAAGATTAGACAAGCAATCAAACCCTCACGCGCAGCCTGGAGCAATTCCCAAAATTCTGGGTGTATTTCTCGTTTGTAAAATTTAGCAAAGAAAATTCCAAAGATCTGTAATCAGAGCTTCTTTACGCTGTTTTCTCTTCCTTCTTGGATAACTTGGGAAAAGGATCTGCTTCCCCGAATGCCTACCTTCCCTAAACACTGTAAATAGGAAAACTTGGTTTGTGTGTTTAGATTTTTTTTTTTTTAATTCCCAAGAACCTTCGTGGGGAAAGGCTGGAAGGAAATCCTGCAAGAACCCAACTCCACAGCTCAGTCTCTGCACTAATGACTTCCTTCCCTTCGGTGCGAGCACAGCCTGCCCAGCTCCAGCCACACCGAGCAAACGGCTTCTGGGTCTTAGTGCCACGACATCTGTTCCAAACCAGAAAGTAAAACATACATTTCAGAGGTACCCAACAGCTCATAAGGAGTCAGAGCCAGAAGAGACCTACAAAATCAGGAAAACATTTCAAAAGATGTACTTAGTTTTGTGAGTTACAATGAGAGAAAAAGGAAATGGGAAAGGACTCTGAACCAAAAGGCTACAAAATCTTAATGTGTGATTTAAAGAAAAAAGATTTGAGGTATCTGACAAGATAAAAAAAAATCAAGAATAGACTCTGCTTCTCTAAAGTTAACATTATTTCTTACTATAAAAAATATTGCTATGGAGATTGAGTTTCATTCATCTTCTGTGAAATGATTCCACCCTGTTTAAGGGGATACAACTCTAAACACAAAAAATACTATGCAATTCTATTATTTGTTATCCAACATGTCTATCAACTCCTATCCCTTTGATAGCTGGGACTATAGAGAGTAGCGTAAGTTACTAGGAGACTACCTGGTGTATATAATGATAGTAACTGGGATACTATGAGTCCAATGTTCCAACAATGTTTCACTCATTCTCACAGTTCTATATGCATTGGCAGCATTGAAGGTGATGTATATAAATGTCATTAAAACAGCCAAAATAGTTAACTAAAACAGATTACTTCTGAGATCTTTTCTAAACCTAAGAGTCTGAAGTTTAATGGTGAAAGCATTATCTTTCTAATAATAATAATGTTAACCATTGCAGCTGAATGAATAGGTACTCTTTCTTAATTAAGCCACTACTTATGCCCACAGTCATTATCTCACAGCCCTGCAAGGAAGGTCTTACTCCCAGGTCTTCCCAGCAGCACTGCAAGGAAGGGCCTCATTTTCCACATGAGGACACTGAGATTCAGAGGGGTCACTTGCTCGACCAAAACAACAACACACAGAAGGTGACAAGGCT
The DNA here is from genome assembly GCA_004026765.1 of Micronycteris hirsuta. Classification (NCBI taxonomy): domain Eukaryota; kingdom Metazoa; phylum Chordata; class Mammalia; order Chiroptera; family Phyllostomidae; genus Micronycteris; species Micronycteris hirsuta. The sequence goes on along the minus strand of PVJI01025102.1, from coordinate 9,982 downwards.
GAAATTCAGACCCGTGATGAACTGTCTCCAGAGCCTAACCCCTTCCCATGACAGGCTACACACTGCCTTACCTCTCATCTTGATAAAACTATTACTAAGTGCCTATGACGTAAGCACCTGTGATTGGTCAGTCCCTGCTCCAGGCACTAGAAATGAGCAACAGCTCACCCATGCTCCTGCAATTACATACAGCAGGCAGCAGTCATGAACAATACCAATACTCCATATACGTTCTGACATAGCCAATCATTCTGCGCAGCTTAATTTGAACATCCTACCAACGAGAGAAGTTCAATAAATTCCAAACCAAATTCATCAATCTATCCCCAAATCGGTTTATCTTTCCAACTTATATCTGTCCATAGCACTGCCACTCTTCCAGGATCACAAACTAAAACCTTAATATCATTCCTTACATCTAATCTGCCACCAAGTCCTTTCACTTTGTTCTTAGACATAGCTTTCAAATTCCTATTACTGACATCCGAGGCCAGAGCCTCACAAAACAAACATATATTAAGTACCAATGAGGTAGAAAGCATCAGGCAGGATGAAGACTGAGTCCCTATGCTAAAGGAAGTTGTAAAGAAGGTAGGACAGAACAGAAGATCCATAAGAAGACAACCAGGCATTGCCTTAGACAGCAAAACAACACATGAGTTCCATGGTCAGTAAGTGTTCCTGGAGTTAGAATGAGGAAGTACTATAAACAGGGATGGGCAAGAAGGTTTCACAAAGGAATCTGAGTTAAAAATGCAGAGAAGATACAACTCATTCTAGAGCATAAGGCCAAGGTACCATGGCCAATAATGGCCTTCGGGATGTGGACCCCTCTACCTGTCAGAACTCATTTCTTACTTCTCCCTCGGCCCTACCGCAGCAGCCACCTCACTGGCCTGTGGTTATAGCGAGCAGATGCTTCTCGCACCCTCTGCCCGAATCGCTCTTCCTCTAGATGCCCTCCCGGCCACCTCGCACCGTTCTTTCTAAAATACAAACACCATGACTCACACACAACTACTTTCTAGCTTCCTTACACGGCTATATTTTACTTATCAAAGCCCTTATTACATACATTCTGTTTATTTATTTAATGTCTCAGTCATCCCACACAAAAAAAATTCCAAGGGAGCAGGAAATTTGCTCTGTCATAACACCAACACCAGTGAATAATGCCTGACACAATAAGCAATCAATCAATATTTGTTGAATGAAGCAATGAAAAAAAGAGAAAAAGGAGAATAGTGTGAGCAAGGGAGGCAAGCATATGTAAGACGTAAGGTTCAAGACACAAAATATTGACCTGCCTGAAATACAAGGCTTACGCAGAAGAGCGTTAGAGGTAGACACTTTGTCTTGTTCAGCTTTATAATCTCCAGGGCTCAAAACAGTGCCTAGCACAGCCAAGGTACTCAATATTTAGAGGATAAAAGAATGGGGAATGGGGGTTGGGAGTGTGTGGAGAATGAACAATGAATGAGTGAAATTCCATTCCATTCCACACAAAGTAAAAGATATTTTTGCAAGGTATGTTGGAGCCAAGTGGTAGGGAATATTGTAAGGCAAAGAAATTTGGATTTTATCCTGTAGAACGCAGGGCATTGAAGAGATTAACAGTAGGCAAAGAGCATGGTGGAAGCAGCATTTTTAAGTAATCTAACATATAACAAAATACTAACTATGACTTTATGAGGCTCTTTTAATATAAGCCTTTAGATTTTTAAAACTACTTGCATGATTAAATGTTTATTATGACCATTTGACAGATATCAAAACTGAAATTCGGAGGGGCTAAGTGCCCCGTTCCATGCCACATAGAGAGTCGATGGCAATGGAAGGGCAAGAACCCAGGGTTACAAACCCATGCCTGAATGATGACAGCAAAAGCCAACAACTGCTTAGGGATCAGGAGAAAAGGTTCTACTTTCTACTCTGCCTCTGACTTGCTATGTAACAAAAATTTTCAAAATGGCAAGGCAGGTGAATGAATAAGTGAAAGAGAATCAGGTATAAGACAAAAGGGAATTATAAGAATTGCTAACCTGGAGATACATGAATCATATAAAAGAGGTAGCTGCTAAGTAACTCTAGTCAATGAACGTCCAGCAGGAATATCACTCCAACAGTTCCAGATCCCCTAATTTTCACAAGAAGCTAAAAACTTCCTGATTTTTAACTGTTTGCTCAAAAATTTTAAAGCATCCTAAGAGGCCAAACAAAACACGCCTGTAGGTCTGAATTTCATCTACAAGTCACAATTTGTGACTGCTGACTTAAACCACTCAAGGCTTCACTTTCTTATATGTAAATTAAGGGACCTACATGGTTCCTAATCCACGGGGTGGTTTTCTGAAGGCATCTGTGAATCCATATGCATACCACGCATGCTCTGTGGTCTGACGAGCAATCTCCCATGCTCAGATATTATTAGACTTAATACAAAGTTATTTAAATTGGGGGAAAAGGGGTCTGAGCACAGTGGGTTTTTATCAGGAATGGAGAGAAAATATATTTATGATTCTATAGAAAGACAGAATCAATCTAAAACGTCAAGGTGATACAAGGCTTTAAATTGGTTTTCAGTTTTTTATGTACAGTTCCTTTGGGTCACTTATTTGTATCACATTTCTTCCCCTGCTATCTGGTGTTGCAGCTTTCATTTAATAGGTAACATGCAATAGAAGATCATTACCTACAAGCCTTTAAATACTATCTTAAATCATCCTTTTTCCCTTTGTGTCTTTATTTATTTATTTTGCTTACTCCAAATCGAATCAGTAATTCTACCTGAAATATTTAAGGAATTACTATTATATCAATATATTTTATCCATTAGGATTATTTATAGAGAGCTACCAAGGTAACAGTTCAAAATGGTTATTTAGCCTTTTGTTTCAAAGATCTGATATCAAACTGTAAGAACACAATTTATCAGATCTGCAGCTACTGGAAAACATTTTTACCACCCCTTCATTTTTTAACATAGCACTTTGCAAATCACTTCCCTAAAAGAAGACACTGTAACAGTCTACTAAAATAGCATTTTCCTCAATAACTACTTGCCAATTCAAATTTGAACAAAATGCAAAAAAGAGGAAATGAATGAGGAAAACACAGTTTTTTTCATTGTTGTGAATTTCTTCAAGATATCCTGAGGAGGGATATGTCTGACATCGATCATAGTGTAAATACCTGAAAAAGCAGGCCTTATACTTATTTAAATGTATTGTGTTTTAGAAGTGGGCTATTCAACTCAATGTGAAACAGTATTTGGAAAATGTGTTAATTTTCCTAAAGACCTCTAAATTATTTTCAAGTACCTGAAGAGGTGTTAGAAAAGTAAAGGGATAAAGGTAGAAGCAGATTTGAGACCAAAAAAGTTTGCCTTGTTAGTGATATTTCATACACTTGGGCACTTTCAGAACATAGAGAGGCCTTGCTTTGTTAAAACAAGAAATCTAGCCCTGGCTGGTGTAGCTCAGTGGATTGAGCACAGGCCTGTGAACCAAAGCATCGCTGGTTTGATTCCCAGCCAGGGCACATGCCTGGGTTATGGGCCATGTCCCCAGTAAGGGCTGCTCGAGAGGCAACCACACACTGATGTTTCTCCCCCTCTTTCTCCCTCCCTTCCCCTCTCTCTAAAAATAAATAAATTTTTTAAAAAAACAAGAAATCTAAAATAACTGGTTACAGTAAGAATTCTGCCACACAGCCGAGTTAATGCAGGACCATATTCCCATTGCTAGAGAGGAAAACCTCTCCACAACGTCCAGAGAGAATCGCCTCTATCCTTACCCACCTCTCTTCCTTCCACTATCAGGCAGTGTCAGAGAGGCTGAAGCCCAGTGCTTTATATTCAACACACACTGACTTGAGTATTCATTATATACAAGGTACCATACTGGGCACTGTGAGAGGAGACAAAAATAAATCAGATGATTTTTGCCCTGGAGGAGACAGCAGTATGGTGGAGGTTGAAGGAGAAAATAGATACACAACTAATAAAAATAACAATAACAGCTCCAAACACTTACTGACCTTGCTATTGCTTTGACTCTGTAAGAGCTAGAAGAACGGCATAACTAATCACGTATTCTCTCGTTAACACCATGGAAGCCCCAAAGAGTAATTCTGACTGTGGAAACTGAAAAAGGCTTTACAGGAGAGGGAGCACCATATCCTTTCAAAAAGCAGTGAAAGGGCTGTGGAGGACTGCTTCGGATTAAAGGAAAGAGCCGAAACACGGAGGTATGCAAATGGGGGCCGCGTCAGCAAGTCATCTAACAGATCTGAAATCTGGAACACAAGACAACTAGTAGTGAGTGATGATTAGAGAGCTGTGAATGCTGTTACCTTGACAATGTTAACGATAACTATCGTTTATTACGTGCCAAGTATTTTACACCTTTGTTGTTATTGCTGATTACTCCTAACACTTCACCAGGAGGAACTATTATGATGCCCATTCTATAGAAGAGGAAATCAAGACGAAAGTGTTAAGTAAATTCCCAAAGAATCATGTCTAGGAAGTAGTAGAAAGAAAATTCAAGTCCGTTGTACTCCAAAGCCTTGTTCTTCACTCCTGACTTAGAATACAATAATGAGTGAGCACAGGATTTCAAGCAAGGTATTGGCAAATCTATCTGAGTTTTATACTAACTCTGGAAGTGTTGTAAAGGACGGAAAGAATAGAACAAGCAAGACAGGAACGCCAAATAAGTTTCTGCTGAAACACATCAGTAAGGAAAAAAGCGACCTTGAATTACAACAGCAGAAACAGAAAAAAGAACTTTCTTGAAAGACATTTCACAAGTAAAACAGGTCCTAAAAACCTGTTACATAAAAGGGACAGAACGGGAAGGATTTAAAGACGATGCCAACATTTTCATCATGTTTTAGGAAAAGGAGATACCTCACTAACTGAGATATGAATCACAGAAAGAAGAGGTACATACTGAATTCAGGTTGAAACTTATGGAGTCTGAGGTAGTGATAAGAGATTACACAGGGTGTGGAATAGGTAGGTGGAGTTACGGTCTGGAGTTAAAGTTTTAGGAGGTCTGTCCAGAAGGTATCTAGCCATGTAATATGAAAAACAGAAACATTTATTGAAGAAGACACAAGATATAAAAATCATTGCACATAGGACAATGATACCTCAGTCCCCTTCAAAGTAGGCACCTTGGGACCTCATACAGTTCTCCCAATCGCCATCAGCTGCCCCATCATATTTTCCTGAATCTCATCGAAGGTCTGAAATCTCTTTCCTTTCAAAGGTGTTTTTAGTTTTGGGAAAAGCCAGAAGTCACAGGGCACCAAATCTGGGCTGTAAGGGGGCTGAATCACCTGGGTGATTTGACTTTTCACCAAAAAACCTGCAGGAGATGTGATGTATGAGCAGGCATGTTGTTGTGATGAAGCTGCCAATCTCCAGTTGCCCATAGCTGCAGCCTTCTGAATCATCCAAATAGTTTCCATGGAAGAATTTTCAAACTTAGTGCAAAATTTGATGCAGATTCATTGCTCTACTAGCTCAGTCATTTTGAATGCTATGACCACACAGTACACTGGACAACATCTACTTCCTCCACTGACTAGTTGTCACTGTTCACAGGCGCATTGCAGTCCATTCTCCTTGGCTGCCAGGTTACACCGATATTGTGCAAACAGTTCTCGTTATATTAACAATGGCTGGACTTCCAGACATACCTCATATATCTAAAGCTATACCTATAAAGAGATTTTGGGGTTGTTCATATAACGGTGATATATAGAAAGCTTTCAGTTAAAGGGGAAAAAAAAGATTTCCCCAGGGATGAAGTTTGGAGCAAGAAGATAAAAGAGGAGTAAGGGTCCCTGCCTGGTGTGGTTCAGTGTATTGAGCGCCAGCCTGTGAACTAAAGGGTTGCTAGTTCAATTCCCAGTGAGGCCACATGCCTGGGTTATGGGCCAGGTCCCCAGTGGGGGCACATGAGAGGCAACCACACATTGATGTTTCTCTCCCTCTCTTTCTCCCTCCCTCCCCCTCTGTCTAAAAGTAAATAAATAAAATCTTAAAAAAAAATAGGGGCAAGGGTAATTAAATCTTGAATAATACTGTACTTCTAAATACAATATAATTTATATGCTGGTAAGGATGGGTGGAAGACCTGCCTAGGTCCTTGAGACAGCAGATTTTATTTGGCCCTTACAGCATGGTTCAAACCTTAGATCCACCATAGACTAGCTATGTGACCTTCTGTTACTTCATTTTTCTGTACCTCAGTTTCCAACTCTATAAAATGGAAATAACAATAGCCCCTACCTACATGCAGTTGTTGGGAGAATTAAATTATATATGTAATTATACACACATACAATATTTCCTATACTGATGCTGTACGTTTAGTGTTATTGTTATGATTGTTGTTTTACTATGCTAATCCTGATTTTTTCTTTCTTCACCATACCATAGAATTTTGTGTTGATTATATTTTAAGGGCCTCAAACTGCCAGAACTAATGTTCACGTATTTCAGTGGTATAATCGTTTTTCTAATAAGACTTCTGCTTCTGTTCATGACAGAGCAAATGGATCCAGGCTTACTCTTCAGGCATAACTAGAAAACTGGATAAAATATAGGAAAAATACTGTTTTCATATCGTTTCAGACAGCAAGCAGCACAATGCTATGTGAACCTTGAGGGAAACAACACAAATGAGGTAAGCTCTATGACCACCCTGGCTTTCTGCCTAGAAACACTTTCTTGAGCACAGAGCAGGAAGGGGATCCCAAACGGAGGACAATGACCTTGCTGAGTTGAGGAGAGAGAGATCAAAGTCTGGAGGGCAAAGTAGCTGGCACATTCAGAATAAAGAAATGGATAAGATGAACTCTAAGAAGGCCACATAGAGAAAGTACTCCAGAAACCAACACAGTGATCTCCTTGAGTTCAGGCTCAATACAAATTTGCCCACCGCAGGGTGAAGCTCTGCAAGGCTAGAACAACTGCCAGAGCTCACCAGGGCTGTAACGAGTTCCAAACAGCCAGAAAGGAACACTTGGGACACTCAGTTCAGACCTCAGAAAAGTCGTGTCTTTATAGAAGACAGGTAAACTAGCCTAAAGTACACTCTAAACTCAACCTAACAGAGCTTAAAAACAAACTTTGAAAAAAAAAGGAAACTTAATCTATAAGTAACTTAACCATCTGTCTGAACAAAGTTCAATACTCTTTACAGGAAGACAACAAAATCTAGCACTCAAAGAAAAAGTCCAACATTCAATTATTTTCCAGTGATACTTATTAAAGGACGTGGGTGTTAACCTAGAAATACTTTATCTCTTTAGCAAGCAATTAATCTTCTATCATAAGAACGCTATGACTGTGCTACAAATTTTCACATATAAATCAGATCCATTGACTACAATGTTTTGGGCTACAATCTTTTTTTTTATTTTTTTTAAAGATTTATTTATTTATTTTTAGAGAGAGGAGAAGGAAGGGAGAAAGAGCAATGTGTGGTTGCCTCTCACGTGGTCCTCACTGGGGACCTGGCCTGCAACCCAGGCATGTGCCCCGACTGGGAATCGAACCGGGACCCTTTGGTTTCCCAGCCCGCGCTCAATCCACTGAGCTACACCAGCCGGGTTTTTTTTCTTTCTTTTTGAGAGAGAGAGATTGATTTGTTGTTCCACTTATTTATGCATTCATTGGTTGATTTTTGTATGCGCCCTGACCAGGGATCAAACACGCAACTTTGCCACATCGGGACAGTGCTCTAACCAACTGAGCTACCCAGCCAGGGCTTGGGCTACTATCTTGATACTTCTCTCTACCAGGTAAGTAGCCACAGCCACAGGGCATGTGTCCTTTTGCTGTTTAACCTGGGAAATTTTTAAGCGTATGTTATCTTTAGTTAAAACGTAGTTAAAATAGAGTGAAAAGGAAAAAGGACTCACGGACATGGACAACAGTGTGGTGATCACAGGGGTTAGGGTAGTGTAATAGGGATAAATGGTAATGGAAAAAATACAATAAAAATGTTTTAAAAATTATAGACTTTATGTGGAGTAAATTCAGTGGACAGATATTTGAGCCAAAATATGCCATTTTGATTTATTAACCTTTCTAAAGAAATCATGAGAGTGCAGTGGCAGTAACTATGTATAGGGTGCTTCAATATGTGTTTTACTTTAACAGATGCTTGAACTGGGGGTTTATTTATTTGTGTGCTTTTAACCAAAAGAGGCTATATCTCTCTGGCTATAGCTAAATAAAATGTAGGGAAAGTGGATTTCTTCATTATCCTAGGGCAGGAAACAGACTATCAGAAAAGAAAGTCATTAGAGATAAAATAGTATTCTTGAGACCCATTTGAAGGCCCTCTAATGACTTGTTGCTTAACTTCATGAATTTATAAACAATCTTGGATTACATTCACAAAACGACACTATTTTATGTTGGTTGTTGAACTGCCTGGTATCTGAACTCCTGTCTTCTGTTTTTGTCCCATTATCTGAGTCTTGGTGAAACAGAGGAAATATCTCTCATGACAGAAACCAAAAAAGTCAGATAATTACTTTCCCCAACATGTAGGTTCAGTTCTTTGCCAGAACATTGACTGTGAAACTAGTGACCCAAAGAACAGTCAAAAAGAGAATTTATTCTGGGAGTAGCCCCAGCAACACCCAGTTACTACAATCATGAGTGCCAGTGGAGCTCACCATGGTATCCAAAACCCGGCTCCAGGAGCGGTGCTTCCAGCTCTGTCACTCAGGGTACAGCAGTTGCGATGGCACCTTTCTGGATGAGATCCAGCTACCTTTTGATTAACAGGCATCGTTGTTTACTGTTACTTGCAACTAAGAACCCTGGCTGACTCACACAGAGACATATGACTTTGTTTGTATTGGGACACTAATGTTTTTCATGAAAATGTAGTCATAAACAGATATGTGTATATGCTGGAGAGCTCCAAGGCACAGTCTTCTGCCCTCTTTTCTGCCATGAATTGCTCCCTCAGAGATCTGTCAGTCCCAAGCTTCTAAATACCATCTCAATTGATGACGCCCACATTTATGCCTCAAATACCTACTACTCTACTGAGCTTCAGGTTTAACTGCCTACTCAGCATCTTCACTAAGATGTCTGACAGACATATTAGACTTACACAGCCAAAACAACACTCTTGATTCCCTCTTCCCCCACAAGAATCTAGTCCTAATTCAATCTTATTTTATCTCAGTTAATGGCATCTGTATTGATCCAGCCGCTCAGACCAAAAACTTTCAATTACCCTTGATTCCTCCCCTTTCTTTGCCCCAATATCTAATCCATTAGCATGTCCTCAGCTCTCTACCTACAAATTCTAGTCCAAATCCTACCATTTCTCATTACCTCTACCCCTTCTTCCTTATAGACATCATCAATAGCAACTGAATTACTACAATAGCTTCCACTTTGCTTCCTGTAACTCAGTTTCTCTATGTAACCAGAATGATCTTTCTATCATGTAAATCAGATCATACATTTCCTGTGTTCAAAACCCACTTAAGGCTTTCCTTTGCAAAAAGAATAAAATAGAACACCGTTACCATAACCTGCAAGCCCCTGCTAACACACCCTCTCTCTCCCTTTCACTTTCATCTCTTACCATACTTCCTTTCAACTGTGCTGTGGCCACACCTGCCTTCTTAAATTTCCCTTCATGACCTTGGGATTGCAGTTATGAATGCCCAGAACTCTCTTCCTCCAGACCAAAATTAATTCCCCTCCCCACATTCACTATATATGGTTTTACTTTCCTTTGCTTTCTTCACACCACACTTCACAATTTGAAATTGCATTATTCACTCATTTGATCTCTATGTTACTCAACAGGCGGTAAGGGCTATGGAGTGGGATATGCATTGTTCACCACTGGAAGTTCAGTACTTAGAACAATTCCCAGCCCATATTAGGTTCTTATTAAATATTCATTAAATGAATGATCAAATTTAA
>PVJI01025101.1:0-20959 GCA_004026765.1 Micronycteris hirsuta | reverse complement strand
CTGGCAGTAACCAGAGGGGAGGGGGAAGGGGATAATGGGGACAAGGGTATTCAGGAACTGCTATAAAGGACACATGGACAAAACCAAGGGGGAGGGTGGAAGCAAGGGAGGGAGGTGGGTTTGCCTGGGGTTGGGGGTGGGGGTAAATGCAGACAACTGTAAGTGAACAACAATAAAATAATTAAAAAAAAAAAAAGAACCAAAAGTCATTCATATGTCTTTCTTTGGGGTTTAAAAAATATGACTGTCTCCACTCTGCCCAGGTGTCAGGAACAGGACCCCTACCTGACAGCATCCCCTTTTCCAGGGCGCGCCCCCCTTGCTGGGCAAAGTAGACCCAGAGAGCCTCTGGTCTACAATGGAACTCTCCAACCTGATTCAATGTGTCTTTCCTACTGCCAGGGAGCTGGGCCTGGAGTCGGGGCATAATGAAGGTCATTGAATTCCCTCACCTTAGGTCAGTGCCAAAGTGTTCAAGATTTCAAACAGCTCGTGCTGTGGTCCTGGGTGTTTCTCAAAGTCCGAGCCTCATGGTGTCATGATTGTCTTCGTGGGATAGATGATCTCAACGTGAGAAATTTCAGCCTTCACTTCCCTTTCCTTCATCACACCAGCTTATTCTATTTAAGACTTTCCCCCCGTACCTGTTGAGTGAGTGTTCATTTTCCGGGGTCTTGTGCAAGCGTCAGCCCCACTCTCTCTGCATACACTCTCACTGTGTCACAGTCGTTCTGCTCAGATGGCTTAGCTCTAGAGGGAAGAGAAGAAAACTGAAATCAGGGTCACATCCAAGCTTATGTTATGATATATGCTTATAAAACCAAAGGGCCATTTCAAGTAGTGTTTAGGGTCAAACTGCCTCCAATTGGTTCTGCTACTGCATAGCCATACGACCTCTCTGGGCCTCAGTTTCCTTATCTGAAACTGAGTGAAAAGTGAAGACCACCGCCTCTTACCAGTGGGCGTCCGTGAGAGCTAACTGAAACTTAGAGAAGGCTGGCTCCTCGGCTCATGTATAAAGGATAATCCACACGTCTGTATGAGCCCATTGTTTACCGAGCTCACAGGTATTTAGCCATCTTCTGTGCAAAACCACGGCACTCTCCTTAGTACGCTAAGTCAGCCCCGACCCTTGACTGCCCTCCGCTTTAGCATGGCCAGCTGGGCCCCTGCAATGCTATCTGACTGGTTCTGTGTAGGTCACACTTCAGTGTCCAAGGAGCTGGAGGAACATTCTGCCTCCTCTGCTTAGCGCTCTCCCTCCCTCCTGGAACTGCTCCCCTCTCTCCAGCCACAGGGTTCACACGAGAGCACCTTTTTCTTCCATGGCCTCCACTGAACGTTCTCAGAGGGACCGTTTCCCAAACCACGGAGGCTCTTTCCTGGATGTCTTTGGGACTGGAATTAAGAGGAGACTTGTCTCCCGGCAGCAGCCGTGGGGAGGAAGGCCCGTGAGCCATGTTCCTGGCTGTGTGGACGAGGCCAGGGTGCGGGAATGGAGAATTAACCCAACAAATGGGCAGACTGGAGAGAGGCAGAGCCACCATCTTGCTGGCGCTGGAGTCCTTGAATTGAGATGTCCTCAGGTCCAGGTGCGTGGCTGCTCTTCCTGAAGGCTGCCGATTCAACACGGCATGCCCCTGCCATTGTTCCAGTCGGGGGCAAGTTTATCCAGTCCGCCGAGACGTGTCCCGAGATAACTACTCCTCCTTCAACCCTTCGTCCGTAAGGCTGGGCTCTGTATCGACCCCTGTGCCCTAGCTGATCTGTTGGTGCCTTCTGCCTACTGTTTCAGACCCTCCTACGGGAGGGTCTCTGGCAGAGTAAGCCCCTTCCACCTAGGGTCGCTCTCCCCTATGCTAAAGGAGAATTTCAAAAGGTCAAATCCTGACTCAGGTACAGACGTGAAATGAACACAAGTTGAAGGTTTTCTGCAGCTTGTTAACAGGAAACCCAGTGGGGTGTTAAAACTGCTTCCAATAAGAATGGGAATGAAACAGATTTGTAGTCTCTTCCAGAAAAAGTGAAGTGGCATTGCTACGAACAAGAAATCTCACCATCAGTATTCCCCACTTAATTTCTATCCTTACAGAGTTGCTTTACAAAGGGGGAACAAAGAAGCCTAGACACCAAGAAGTCAGGCAAATGTGCAAACCCCTGTGCAGTCAGATGCCCCATAGGGTCCCCGAGACGATGGCCAGCCCTCCCCCGAAAGAGCACCCAGTGATCTCTTGTCCATTTCCAATTCTTGCATAAGCTTTTCTGACAATTGCAGTGACTGTGTAAGAAAGAGATGAAATATCACCTTCATTGTAGAGATGAGAGAAGTAGGTTCATAGGAGAAACCTGTTTTGCTCACGTAATTAGTAAATGGAAGGTCAGGATTCAGAAACAGCGGTGACTGCAAAATCCTGGTCCAGACCATCCGAGCTGGCCAGGGCCCAGGTACACTTCCTCACTCATACTAGTCTGTTAGGGGAATGCATCAGTCCCTTGTTCACTCACCTATTTAACAGATATTGCTTTTAACTTTTGTTCTTTGTGCCATGGTGTATTTTTGTCCAGACTTAATCAGCCTGCTACCGCCATGAATAAACCTCAGTCTGGCAAAGTCAGGTTCATTAACATATTGCAGAGCAACTGCACCCAAAAAGGCCATAGGGCATCTCACCAAACAATGAGTTACAGAATTGAGGGGAGAGATGGAGTTTGGGTCTAATGCAAGTGAAGAAGTATTCTGATAGGCACAAAGCAAAGCCGGGCTCTGTGTGAAGGTATCATCGTAAGTCCTGGACTATGAACTGGACCCAGGGACCGCTTCCTCAGGAGCAATGAAGTTCTGACAGCTGTGGAGTGTTGTAGCCAGAAGCGCCGCACCTGGGAGGTAGGCTCTGCACCTGCTTCTCTAAGTCAGTGACTTAGACCTGCCAGGCAAGAGTGGGGTGTTTCACTTTAAAAAAAAAATTGAGATATACTTGACTTACAACATCATGTAAGTTTCAGGTGTACAATTGATTTGATACATTTATATACTGCAATCTAATTACTACCATAGCTTTAGCGAACACCTCTGTCCTGTCACGTAACTCTCCCTTCCTTCTTTGTGGCAGCTGCTTCGTTCTTACAAACATAATTTTTCAAACCACGATGTTTCTGATAGTCTAGGATTTTAGAGAAAAAGTTTCTCAGTGAGTAAGAAAGCAGTACTCCCTCCAAGAAGGGGGTTTGGGTGACATCTACAGTTGCAATGTCCTTGGGAGAGGTATTATTTATTGTTAACTTTGGAGCTGATTTTAAGTGTCTTTTATTCCAGCCTGATGAACGGCCAGGCAGATATTTTTTTTAACTTCCTCGTGCCCCAAAGCAGGTGACAGATAATCTGTTCAGTAGAGCAGAGCGCGAAGGTGCCAGGGCAGCGGGGGATTTCACTTAGACTTAGGTCACGGAACTCTGCCTGCAGGAGGCCGACCTCCCAGCTGGGACAGGCAGAAGTTGACCGAATGAGCGTAAGGAAGAGGGTGACATCCCAGCAAGGACTGGAGCAAAAGGCAGAAGAACAAGGGAGAGGCTGGCAACTTACAGGACATGGAAGGGTTTGTGAAGGCAAATCAAGAATGCCTAGAATGCTGGGGGAGAGCCAAATAACACAGTTAATTAAAATTTATCCCAGACTCTCCCACATCCAAGGGTAGAAAACAGGGGTCACCCCGGAGCGTGTGTTCCTCGCTCAGGGAAGAGTCCTTTGAACGGTCTTTGTGCACACAAGTGAAAGGCAAGTAACCCTGTGTGGAGCTTGCCAAGGGGAATCCCACGGGTCCCCAGGGACCTGGTTAGCCAAGCTGAACCTTGCAGAGAAAGTGGAAACATTTTGTAGACTTTGCCCTGAACCATCCTATCCTATTTCCTGAGAACATTCAGGGGAATTGGGCTTGGCCTTCAACCAGTGCTGAGTTGCAGGAAAGGACAATGAAACCACAGAGATAAAATTGTCACAAAGAAACGAGGTAGCCTCCAAGGAAAGAACAGGATTCGGCAATGGGCTGTATCCTTCTGGGACCTGGGAGGGAACAGACTGCACGTTGGACCCAGCTGCTCCCCCTGCCTGTTCTTCACTGGCCGAACCCAATCAGAAACAGGGAGCAGGGAAGCCTGTGGATCCACAGATGTCAGCGTCCCAGGGCGCGGAGCAGGGGGAGGCAGGGAACACAGCGCACCTACAGGGACCGAGTGGACACTCCTAGCACAGGGGACAATGCTGAGAGAGCTTTCTGGCCTGTGCACCCTGGCCTGGTGGTGGTTCTCTGCAGAATAGCTGAGCGGAAAGTGAGATAAAAGGAGTTGTTTACTTACTGCAGAGCAGGGCAGGGCAGACCCACGGACCCAAGGCTGTGGGCCTGGTGTCCGCAACAACTGCCACCGCAGGGGACAGGCACAGGAAAGCATTTAAATCGCTTCCTTAGTTAGTTTTAATTTTAACTTTTACTTAACATGAAATCGAAACGAACTCATAGATACAGAGAACAGATGGACAGCTGCCAGACGGGAGAAGAGGGGCTGAGGGTGAAAAAGTTCACATTAGCAAAACAAAAAACAAAACCTTGTGGACACAGACAACAGGCTGGAGACCACTGGAGGGAGGGGTGGGGGGAGGGAGAGGAGGGTAGAGGGGGATAAATGGCCACGGAAGGGGACGTGACGTGGGGTGCTGAACACACAACACGGTGTGCAGATGACGTGTCGTAGAACTGTGCACCTACAACCTGTAGAATTTTTTAACCAGCGTCACTCCAGAAAATTCAATAAAAATCTAATGAATGAATGAATGACAATAAAACCATTTGCTATTGAATTTAAAAGAAAAACTAAAAGGAGTGACCACGGTTGAACCCCTTATGAAGGAGGTCATACTGCTGAAAGCGACCAGCGCTGGGGCTGGCCAAGCACATCCCGTTGGACTTGAATGTCCCGTAGGGGCTTTACCCCCAGGGCAGCGTGGACTCACCGAGGGCCTCTTGCCGAGTGTCGCATTTTACTGTCCTGCTTTCGCTGGACCGTTGCCCTGAAAGGCGAACCCCCGTGCTCTTCCCATAAGACCAGGAAGGGTTGCGCCATAACCTGTGGTCAGCTGACGGTCTGCCCCAGACAGGACGTGAGGAGCCCCGGGGCCGAGAGGACAAGGCAATGAGCCAGCGAGGGAACACAGAAAACAAGGATAAAAAACGGCACCTGATGGTCAACCCTGAGCCTGAAACTACGCAGTAGGAAAATCAGAAAATCTTGTTTCCAGGCACCACACCCTTTGGTTCTTCTATGTTTCTAAGCTTTTGAGGAATGTATAAATTGGTTTCCAGAGTGTTCTGGGTTTTCATTGTACAGAACCCTTTATCACCTGCTCTGTGCCAGAGACAAGCGAACAATGGAGCAGAAAAGTTGGGTGCGGACTGGGAGACCCTCATAGACTCGCAAAGCAGTAGATACACGGACGATTGATGAAAGGTGTGTGTGTTGAAGTCCCTAGAACAATGCAGAGGATGCTGTGGACAAAGGAATGACCGCTGGAATTTTAAAAATTTGGTGTGGAAAACTGAGTTAATTACGTTCCTCAGCTCCCAGTATCACTAGTCTCCTGCTTTATTTCATTTTCTCCCATTCCGTTCCCACTCCCTACGTCTCCCTGTCTCAGAGGCACCACTGTGATGGCAAGGACCCCGCATATATGTTGCTGTCCTTGTAAAAGCATACAGAAGTCATCCTGCCATAGATGCTCATCTGCTTCTCTCAGTCAACGCTCTGATTTTGAGATCTATCCACGGTGCACGTGATAATGTAGCACCAAACTGCTGGGAAGGATCCCGTGAGCTGTGTCTCCTCCATAGTACTTGCTCCATTCCCCCAATGATAACAGCCTAGTTGCCTCCAACTGTCCCACCGCCACATGAATGCTAAGACAAACACCCGTGGGCCTGTCTGTTCATGGGCTGTGAGCAAGTTTCTCTGGAGTGTTTACTACTCAGGAGCGTGCTGATGGCTCGGGAACCATACGCAACATCCCTAAGTACTGGCATACTGCTCCCCAGAGACCCACACTGGGTACTGCCTGGCTCTGCTCCAGTGCTCGACAACTTGGTGGCTGTAAAGTGATATCTCGCTTTACTTTGCATTTCTCAATCAGGTAACAAAGTGAAGCGATGTTAGCCATTTAGATACCCCCTCTGAATACCCTTTGCACAGCTATCTAAAATCTAGATACTATTTCTGCATCACTTGTTGATAGAAGAGTCTCCCTATCTGTGAGCCAACTGTCAACTTTGCCGCTTGTATCGTATTTAAAATACATTCTTAATTTTGATATAATGTAACCCACTAACTGTTTTACCTTGTGGTTTGTGTCTTCTAGGTCTTGTTTAAGAAACCCTTCAGCCCCACTCACAGCAAAGAGTTGCTCTCCAACATTTTCTTCTTTTAACTTTATAGTTTTATTTTTCCATGGAAGCTTAGTCCATCTGTAGTTCCCCTTCATACTAAGAGTGAGGTAAGGACCCAGTTTTGTTTTTCTCCAATACCGCGGCACTATGTCCTTTCTCCACTGATCTGTGGTGCCAGTTTGGCCACCTGTCCAGGTCTCCTGTGCACGGAGGTCTGCCTCTGGCCCACGGGGCCAGTCCATTCATCCGCAATCACCACACTGGTTTTGGTGCTATGGCTCGGTAGCATGCATTACTGTCTGGGAAGATGAGTCTTTCTTTCCGGTATTTCTTTTCCAAAGTGAACTTACCCATTTATGGACCTGCATCCTTCCTTAGACAATTTAGAGGAAGATGGTAGAGTCTCTAAAATAAAAATCCAACTGGAATATTTCTTGGGTTACATCAAATGTACAGACTGATGGAAGGAAATTAGCATCACAATGTTACAACCAGTCCTTTGTGGTAGGCCGTCTCTTCATAATTCAGGTCACTTTCTACTTCATTTTTTAAAGTTTTAAAACTTTCTCCAAAGAAATTTTGATTGTCTCTTTGATGCCTTACTTCCTAGACACTTTGTAATTATTTTTACCTGTCAAAGGTATCATGTTTTCTATTATATCTTTCTGTTGTTTCTTGCTGCTGTAAAGAATGAATGCTACTGAGCACTGAGTTCTTTTTCTAAAGATCTTGCTAAACTCTTACAAATTTTAATAGTTTATTGATTGTATTGGGTATTCTATACAGTTTGGCATATTATTTGCAAATAATGACAATTTTAACTCTTCCCTTATTATCTTTTTCTGTTTTAATTCTTTCCTGTGTCTTTTTACATCGGCTAGAGCCAGCAGTACGGTGTTGACCAGGAGTGGGGGTTTCAGGCATCTTGGCCTTATTTCTGATCTTACAGGGTAATGCAGCAGAAGTTCTTAGAGTTGGATGCTTTCTGTGGGCTTTGGATATAAAGACTCCTAGTTGGTGACCATAACCCATCTTTCCCTTGTCCTGTTTCCCTAGAAAATGGAACCTAAGCTAAAAGTTTCCTAGTGACCAGACTCCAAAATATTGTACCAGGAATGTGTCCATGACCGTGTTAAACAAAGCAACTGCAAGGGCACTGGGAAGACGGCCTGCTCCACACTTTGCACGTCTAAATTTCATGCAAGTGCAACTAATGGGCAGAACTTAATCACATCGAGAACTCTGGCTGCCAAGGAGCTGGAAAGAGTTGTATTTATTGTCCAGGTTTTGCAGTATGGGGGGCACCCTGGAAGAATGTTGGAATGGACAGTTAGTATCCACTGTACTGGCCAGGCTGGACTGGATTACGCTGCAATGACAAGCCATGCCCAAATGACAGTGGCTTAAAATAGCGAAGGTTTACTTCTTGCATTTGCCCCCTCTCATAGGTCCAGAGGAATGTGACTCTGCTCAGTACAGTCATTCAGAGACCCAGGCTGATAGGGCAAGTACCATCCCACGTACTGCAGTTGCCATGACGGAGGTAAAGAGAAGCCAGAGGGTTGCAGACCAGCCATTAAATGCACCAGCCTGGAAGCTCATAAATCACTGTTGGAAATTTAAGAGGCCCACCTACACTCAAGTGGGCTAATAGATGCGATCCTACCCCGCGCCCAGAGAGCTGGGGGAGGACTGGAACTATTGGGTGAGTATCACTTGTAACTACCACAATGATATCTACCCAGACCTAAAAACGTCTTCTCTCCTACTGCCCTTACACAGATTTTGAATCCAGCTTTACGAGACCTGGAAATGAGTTGAGCAGGTTTTCTCCTTTTTCTATTCTCTAGGACGACTCGTTTAAAGTAAGGATTATATATTCCCCGAGAGATTAAAAGAATACATTTCTAAAACCACCTGGCCCGTGATTTTTAGATAGATCTTTGAAATGCTTTTCACAAGATACTAATATGTCTGTCCAAGTTTCCTATCTCTCAAGTCGATTTTTGCTTTTTATATTTTTATTATAAAATACTTCTACATTATTTTATTGTGTTTAAACCTCTACTATATCTGACTTCCTGCCTTTGACTTGGTCATTTGTTCCCTTGCATGCTTTTTCTTGCTCAGTCTTTCTAGACAGATATTTGCCTATTTAATTAACTATATTGGTGAAATATTGGTTATGCTAAAATACTTTTTGGTTTTGTTGTTATTCTCTATTTTATTGATTTTTGTCTTTTTATTACTGCTTTACATTTGGTTTCAGTCTTTATTGTTTTATGATAAACATATTTAAAGCTATAGATTCAAACAACACATTTTGACATATAGTCCATTTGGGAAGCACAGAATTTTCTCATCAGGCCTGACGAAACCTTGGTTTCATATGTCTACATCCTTTGCCTCTGATACACCATTTCTTACACTTTGACTTACAAATACAGTTGTCCAAGCAGGTAAAGCTCCATGAATAGGCTATTTCTTATAGCCCTTGATTATAATGGGGGAAGCACCTTAGATGCCCATCGGTAAGGGAGTTATAGTCATTTCCTGTTAACACTGTAACAAATGACCACAAACATAACACAGGCTCCTTCTTTCACAGTTCTGTAAGCCAGAGGTCAGCGACCACTGTCACTGGTCCAAAATCGAAGTGTCGGCTGGGCCTCACTTCCTCTGGAGGCTCCCGAGTAGAATGTGCCCCTGGCCTCTTCCAGCTGCGGACAGTCCTTGGCTTGTGTGCACAACACTCCAGTCTCGGCCTCTGCCTTCTCGGCACCTTCTCCTCTGAGTGTGTCCGATCTCCACCCGGCTCACCCGGATCATCTCCCCATCTCGAGACCCCTACCTCATTCACACCTGCAAGGGCTGCTTTTCAAACAAGGTAACATTGACGGGTTTCAGGGATTAAAATGTGGACATTTGGGGACCGTTATTCAGCCTACTATAGGAATAATTAGATAAATCATGGTAGATTTCTATGATGAAATATAGCCATCATTAAAAATAATGAATGAAATGAGACTACATACATTAACATGAAAACACGAGAAAGACATATGGTGAAGAGATTAAAAGTACACGGCAGGACAATAACTATAGTATTATCCTACACTCGTTTACATGTATGATACATGTGCTTACATGTGCTTAAAATATATTTCTGAATGCACACACAAAAATAGCAGTAATCACCTCTGGAGAATGCAATTGGGGATGGGTCAGGAAAATGTAAAAATTTACTCTTCCTTTATACTTTCCTATATTGTTTAGATTTTTTAAAAAATCATGGACAGGTTATTTTGACAATCACTGTAAAGTGTGTTTGCTATAAAACACTCTCTAGCCCACCTGACTACGGTGCCCCGGCCCTGCTGCGCAGGCACTCTTTGCTTTCCCCAGCAATCCTTTCATCGCATGAGAAGCAGAACGAAGATCAAGCAGAACAAAAGCCTTTTCCAACACCCCGTGAAGCTGTGTAGTTGTCCTATTTTGCCACCTGTTGTGGAGCCTGCAGTAATAAGTCATAATGGGAATGAAGGAAGAAGCTGACGAGTGAGCTTTCAAAGTGAGCAAGCACAGGAGCTATTCAATTAATAAGCACATAAACCTTCAAATCCATGTCTACCTCAGGCTGTGTCGCTTACTAGGTGGAGAGACTTGAGCAAGTGACTTGCTCAGACTTCCTTATCTGTAAAATGAAGCAATGTTATGTTCTCCCTCAGAGGACTGCAGCAAGGAGTAAATGAGACAGTGCATTTCCAAGTGAAGTGCTTGGCATGAGCTGAGCTGCAATCTGCCTAGTGGAAAGGAATGCACTGATGAAATTCAAGGTGGTGAATAGCAGGGATGATACTACCTATACATAAAGTCAGATTAGAAATAGCCAGGTGCATTGCAATCATGTGAGCCCTGAACCACAGGAGGAGTTCTGGGCTCCAGTATGGGTGCCAGTTAGTCTCAGCTGTGCGACCTTCACACAAGTCCCTTCCCCATATTCTGGCTCCAAGTTTCATCAACTGAAAAATAAAGGCACCAGCTAAGACAGCTAAGTCCCTTCTGGCTCTCACATTCGATAATTCCGGGTACTTGGACACAAGATCCATGACTGCACTTGTCAATCAACTTGTTTCTTCAAGTATTTATAGAGAGCACTCTGTTACCTTGAGGATTAAAAACTGAGCGGATTTTCTATTAATTGAATTGTGTCTGCTGCCCCCCAAATTCATATATTGAACTCCTAACCCCCAATTTGACTGTAATGAGTTGGCCAAAAAGTTCATATAGTTTTTTTTTTCCCATACGATGGCTCTAGTAGCACTTAGTTGTCTTAAACTTCATTTGAAACAATTTTGTTGATTGTATTGTGACAGCTGTCATATCAGTGTGCATTTAAAAAACTTATCAAAATTGGTAAATTTTTATGTGGCCATTTTAATATTGAAGATGAAAGAAAATACACAACACTTTTGGCATATTATGCTTTATTATTTCAAGAAAGGTAAAAACACAACTGAAATGCAAAAAAAGATCTGCGCAGTTTATAGAGAAGGTGCTGTAACTGATCAAATGTGTCAAAAGTGGTTTGCAAAGTTTCTTGGTACTATTGACATTTTGGCCAAATAATTATTTGCCGTAGAGCTGTCTTATGCATTGGAGGATGTTTAGCAGCACCCCTGGCCCCTACCCAGTAGAAGCCAATAGCGGGAGATAGCTAACATACTCAAAATATCCAAATCAATAAAGTTACTGGTGAAAATGAAAAATGCCTTTTCTTTTACAGAAGAAACATACGGGCTTTCGGCCCAACCCAATATTTGGAGACAGGGCATCTAAGGAGGTAACTGAAGGTAAATGAGGCCATAAGGGTGAGACCTTCAACCAACAGGACGGGCATCCTTCTCAGAAAAAGGGGAGGAGTCGTGTTAGTGAGACCGCGGGATAGGGAGGCCCAGCCCTCATTCTCCCACAGAAACACCTTTCATGATTAAAATCCCTCAATTAACTAATTATACAAAGAATGTGCCTCAACATTACAAAGGCCATGCATAAAAAGCCTGCAGGTGACATCGCACTCCACGGTGGAAAACGGAAACCTTTCCTTTAGTATCAGGCACAAGGCAAAGATCCCCACTCATCAATTCAATTCAACACAGTCTTGGGAGTGCTTGTCAGAGCGATGAGGCAGAGAGAAAAAGAAATACACCGCGTCCGAATCAGAAAGGAAGAAGTAAAACTATCTCTGTTCACAAATAACATTATCTTATATGTAGGAAATCCTAAAGACACCGTGTGAGCGCACACGTGCGCGCACACACACACACACAGAAACTTGTTAGAAATAATAAATGAACTGAATAAAGTGGTAGCATATAAAATCAACATACACACTTGAATTTTTATACACTAACAGTGAACTATCCGAAACAGAAATTTAGAAAATAATCCCATGTTAAGTACTTAGAAATAAACTTAACCAAGGAGATAAAAGATTGGTACATGGAAAACTACAACACATTGATGAAAGAAGTTTTTAAAAACACAAATATATGGAAAGAAAGTCCATGCTCATGGTTTGGAAGACTTAGTATTGTTAAAATGCCCATACTTTCCAAAGTGATCTACAGATTCAGTGCTAACCTCAATAAAATCCTAATGATATTTTTATAGGAAGAGAAAAAATTATCCTAAAAGTCATTTGGAACACCAAAAGATCCTGAAAGTAAAGCAATGTTGAGAAAAAAGAACAAAGGTGGAGGCACCACATGGTCTGATTTCAAAATATATTACAAAACTACAGAAATTAAAACAGTATGGTATTAGGAGAGCTGCAGGTTGTGCGGGACAGGCAAGCAGGCGGCCATGCCTTGGGTGGTGTTACCCTGGTGGTGCAAGTGGCTCCAGGGCCCAGACCTAGTCCATTACCACCTTCATCCTTCCAACTGAGGCGCACAGGCAGACACAGGTCTGATCGTTCCTGAAACGTATGTTGCCCTTCGCCGGCTGAGGATTCCAAGGTAGTGTTACCAGGAGGCTCAGCTTCAGAGGAAGGTTTTGCAGATTTGGGAAAAGAAAAGCTATGGATCAGCTCAGAGTATTGTTCGTATTATTGGGGAAATTCTTCCATTAAAACCTTGCCACAGGCCTGATTTTGAGTTGATTCCACTCTTGAACTCTGTAGACCCTGGCAACTGCGGATCTGTAGTTCCATCTTTCACTGATATTTTGTGTGTGGCAAATGATGAAGAAGCCAGTTAACTCAGATTTCGAAATGGAATATAGAAAAACGAGGAAAAAGAGAAAAGTGAATTGTTCCAGCCTTTGCAATTAGTTTGTGATCCACTGTCACCTGCTCTAAGACATAACAGACCAATGGAAAATTCTCAGCCTGTAAGTGAAGCTGCAATTAAAAAAATAGCTGCCCTTGAAGACGAACTAACTTTTCTTTGCTCCCAGATTGCTGCAATTGTGGAAATGCAGGAACTGAAAAACAGTACAAATTCTGGCTCCTCTGACTCGACTGACGGGCGCGGTGATTTGGGACAAGTGCCATCATCAGGGACGGCTCAGCTGAGTGTCGAACCAGATCCATTCTCAAGCTCAGTGCTTCCCGCTCCTCATCCTCCACCGCCCCGCCCCCTCAGTTTTCTCCTCTATAGCCTCCACGTTCTCTTGTGCAGCCAGGATATACTACTGTCTGTGACTCAGCTAATTCAGCAACTGCAATGAAAAAACAACCCCCAGGTGCTAGTAAGACAAATTATAGTCGTCATTCAAAAAACCGGAAGAACAAAGATATTCCAAACATGTTGGCCGGCCTAAAAGATATGAATAAGATTAAACCTCATGCTCTTGAGCGGTCCCCTGGAGGCAGACCCATTCCTCAGAGGAAGAGACACAGTTCACGGTGGGTCCCAGTGGCTGTAATATCCCAGGCACTTAAGCAGACATTTGCATTCCAAGAAGATGACTCCTTTGAGAAAGAAAATAGGTCTTGGGAGCCTTCTCCATTTTCTAGTCCAGAAACGTCAAGGTTTTGACATCACACTTCACAGTCAGAAGGATAGTGAACTACAGGAAGAACTGGCAGGCACAAAAGGTGTTGTGACCAAGGTGTGAATGACGCAAGCTGTGTCTACACTTTCCAGGGAAGATCACAGAAATGTGCGGGATATCTGTCACTGCATGCCACTCACTCTTCCATTCATGAAATTCAGTGAAGTCTGTACACCAGGGTATATTGGTGCAGAAGCTGGAAAAGTCTTGACTCTTATAAAAAACACACTATAGCCCTGGCTGGTGTAGCTCAGTGGATTGAGCGCGGGCTGGGAACCAGAGGGTCCCGGTTCGATTCCCAGTCAGGGCACATGCCTGGGTTGCGGGCCAGGTCCCTGGTGAGGGCCATGTGAGAGGCAACCATACATTGCTCTTTCTCCCTCTCTGTCTCCTTCCCTTCCCCTCTCTCTAAAATAAATAAATAAAATCTTAAAAAAAACACACTATATATATATTTATAAAAAATATTTATACACACATATATTTTTATTCTGACCCGAAGACATGCTTATTGATTTTAGAGAGCGGGGAAGGGAGGGAAAGAGAGGGAGAAAAACAATGGACATGCGAGAAAAATATCAATCAGTTGCTTCTCATAGCCCCCCAACCGGGCGCCAAACTCAGAAGCTAGGTGTGTGCCCTGACCTGGAATCAAACCCGCCACCTTTCGATGTCTAGGATAGCCCTCTGACCCACCGAGCCACACTGGCCATGGATGAAAAGTCTTGATTCTTACAAACACCCATCTCTGGTTTTGGAGGGTGCAGCAGTTAACTGGTTACTGGGGGTAGACAGGTATACTAATTTTTTTCATGTGTGTTACTGTTATTAAAGGCTGAATACACACAACAGTACGGTACTGACATTAAAACAGACGTGTGTGTAGAACAGAATAGAGCCCAGACATAAACCCATTCGTATACAGTAAACTGATCCTCAACAAGGGAGCCGAGAACACACAATGGGGAAAAGACAGTCTCATGAACACATGCTGTTGGGAACACCGGGCAGACGCCGGCAAAGGAATGAAATCGAACTTTTAAATTGCACCATACACAAAAACAAACTCAAAATGGATTAACGGCATATACATAAGATCTGAAACTGTAAAACTCCTAAAACAAAACAAGGGAGAGAACTTTTTTACATGGATCTTGTCCATGATTTTTTGGATGTGATAACAAAAGCACAGGTAACAAAAGCAAAAATAGACGAATGGGACTCCATGAAACTAAACAGCTGCTGCATGGCCCAGAATACAATGAACAGAATGAAAAGTCGACCTACATAACAGGAGAAAATATTTGCAAACCATATACCCGCTAAGGGGTTAATAATCCAAAATATATAAGGAACTGGTAAAACTCAATACTGAAAGCACAAATAACCTAATTACCAAATAAGCAAAGGACTTTAGAATAGACATTGCTTTAAAGAAGACATACAAATGGTCAACAGGCATAGGAGGAGGTACTTACCATTGCTAAGCATCAGAGAAATGCAAATCAAAGCCACAATGAGATCTCACCTTACACTGATAGGGTGGTTATCAGCCGAAGGACGAAAAAGAACAAGTGTTGGCCAGGATGTGGAGAAAAGGGAACCCTTGTGTACTGGTGGTGAGAACGTAAATTCATGCAGCCATAATGGAAAACAGTATGAAGATTTCTCAAAAAGTTAAAAACAGAACTACTACATGATCCAAGAATCTGACTTCTGCGTATATATCCCAGAGAATTAAAATCAGGATCTCAAAGAGATATCTGCACTCTCACATTCATCGAATTATTACTCATGAGAGCCAACATATGGAAACAACCTAAATGTCTACTGACATGTAAATGTAAAAAATATATAGTATATACACAGAACGAAATATTATGCAGCCTTTAAAAAGGAGGAAATTCTGCTACATGCAACAACACGGAAGAACCTGGAGGACATTATGCTAAGTGAAATAAGCCAGTCACAGAAGGACAAATAATGCATGATTCTACTTAAAAGTAACCAAACTTGCCCTGGCTGGTGTAGCTCAGTGGATTGAGCACGGGCTGGGAACCAAAGGGTCCCAGTTTGATTCCCAGTCAGGGCACATGCCTGGGTTGCGGGCCAGGTCCCCAGTGGGGGCCATGTGAGAGGCAACCGTACATTGCTGTTTCTCTCCCTCTCTGTCTCCCTCCCTTCCCATCTCTCTAAAAATAAATAAATAAAATCTTTAAAAAAATAAAAAATAAAAAAACAGCCAAACTCACAGAAGCAGCACAGAATGGAGGTCTCCAGGGCCTGTGGCGAGGAGGAAATGGGAACCTGTTCGACGGGTATAAATTTCAGTTATACGTGATACGTAAGTTCCAGAGATATGTGTGCAACACTGTGCCTGTAACTAACAATACCATGTTTTGCACGTAAAAAATGGTTGAGGGTTCAACCTAACACAAAATGATTTTGATTGTAAACTGTAATTGGAAAGAAACGTGTTGAGAGGAGATGTCGTGGTAAGTGTTCTTACCACAAAAGCTGACGAACACCCAGGAAGAGGAAGAGACACCAGGGATGTGTGTGCACAGAGGAAGGACCACGTGGGGCACAGCGAGAAGGCGGCCATCTGAAAGCCAAGGAGAGAGGCCTTAGGAGGAACCCAACCTACCAACACCTTGATCTTGGACTTCCAACCTCCAGAGCTGTGAGGAAATACATTTCTGTTGTGTGAGCCACCCGGTCTACTGTATTTTGTTACGGTGGTCTAACCAGACGAATCCAGAATTTAAGAGCCAATTGTGTTAGAAGCTTCATGTGGGAATGTTCAAGAGGTTTCACAGGATAAACATTAAAAGGCTTTTTCCTGGCATTGTAAGAGCTCTAGGTAGATGTTGTCTGTTACTGGTTTGGGTAATTAAGGAGAGGTTGTCAGAATCTAGTGCAAGTTTTCATAGTGTCAAGTTTTAATTCTCCCAACAGTTCGGTTTGGGAAGCAGAATTAAACAGCACAAAATCAACTAAGTCATTTCACCTCTGAGCCTCTGTTATAACATTTGTTAAATAAAGAATTTAGATTAAATCACCTCTAATTCTCTGGGCGCTAATGTTCTATCATGCCAGCTGAATTTGGAGCGATTATATTCATCATGTCACTAAATGTAAAGAAATAAGTGATTACAGACTGTTGAAAGTAAACGATACCTGTTCAAAACTGTCACAGTGAAGAAGCTTGATTCCAATACTTTGGAAGTCAGCTGTGTGCATGGACTGGCGCACTGCTGGAAAGGTCAGACTGACTACCTGTGATCTTGCACCAGTGCTCGGTCTCACTTGCTTCAGTTTGTTTTTTGCTTGAGTGAAGATCATTCCAATACCTGTATGTTCACCATAAGCAGACTCCTTCACGTATTTTTTTAAATGGGAAACAATCCTGAGAAGGGGGGAGTTAATAAAAACGCAAGGCACTATCTTTGAAGAGATCTTTTCATCGCTGGAACTGGATATCAGTGGATGAATTTGGAGGTTGGCCCACTGTGTCCATTAAACACGACAAAAAAGAAAACAATGCTTTGTGTGTGATCACAGTGGAAATAATGGAATGAAAACAAGCAAAAAAAATTTTTAAACGGCAATTTCAAAGAACCGAGTGGTGAAAAGTGTAGAACAAGAAGAAAGAAAAAAATTACAATTGGTAGATATGCAATTAAAGGACTCACTGTGAAGAAAAAGGAAAAGTGGGAGGGGGAAGAGGAGTGGGAAAGAAATGGAAAAAAGAGGGAGGGGAGGTGATTTCCACTGAGAGGAGGACCCGGCCACTGTTAATTTGGGTGCTTGTGCAAACACTACCACATACCAGTTCTAGAACATCACCCTCAAATTCTTCTGAATTGCATTTCATAAATTGAGCCCTCTGAAATCCACAGTAGTTTGAGGAATTGAGGGAAATCCTTTAGCCAAGCCTAAAGTTGTTTTTCTCCTATCCAGCCACCAGGGGGTGATACATCCCATTCAATTCAACAAACACTTAGAGGTTATCAAGTGCAGGGCATCTAGAGGCTACCCGTGAATAAGGAACGGGTCATTATATTCAAGGATACTCGACAATACACGTACACCAAAAGATGTAACTCAAGAAGAAAAGAGTTATGAAGTTGCATCTGAGCTAAGTCCGTAAGGCTGGTGGGAATTCATAATAAGCAGAGATGTGTGGTAGGTAGGAGGAAGGTTCTGAGTAAAGACAGACATTTGGAAAGAAAGATTGGTAACAAAGAACAACTAAGCTTCAGGCTTCTATTATAGTTGGAATAGAAAGCATTTTCCTAGCTCTATGTTTTCTATACATTCAACATCCACAGACCACTCAATGGGGATTGGTTCCGTATGTAAGAATTCAGTTACTTAAAAAAGATTCAACACAAATTTTTAAATGCAATTATAAAACGTATTAATGAGTGTTTCTTTTGGATGGGTGAGGTGAAATTGTTTTCAGTCTCTCATTGTGTGATCTCTGTTTGGCTCCGCAATCAAAAGCGTGAACTACAGTCTGGTTCTTCGTCAAGTTAGTTTCCTTTTTTAGCCTTTATTCCTACGTAACTGGAGGATATAAATCACAATTATAGATCTTTGGCTATGGCAGTAAGAGCCTCTGGTTCTGAAAGTTGGTTCTAGATATTTGAATCGAACATGGACCTGAAAATATTGGATAGATTTCTCTCCAGACTCTAGTGCTCTGGAGAAGCAAAGTGAATGAGTTTATCACACTAAACAGCGGAAATCTAGGTCCCTAGTCCACTTCTAGGGTACATTTGACTCTGTAAATTTTCACAGTTTGTTACAGTATTTCAGTTTTAACTTTTATTCTTTTTATTGTTTACAGATTTACTGAGGTATAATTTATATACCATTGTAAGTATACCTTATAAGTGTACAATTAACTGATTTTTAATACACTTGCAAAGCTGTACAATTATGACATTCACATTTTAGAACACTCCTTTCCACTGTGGGGGAGGGAGGAGTTTCTCCTCTTTTCCCTCTTAGTCCTTCTGGCTGGCCTAAGAATTAAATTGGCAGGAGATAGATTAACAGGAGAAAATGAACAAATTGAATTACATCCATGCATATAGGCATTCCATTAGAATAGGGGATCCACAGACAAATTGGGAAGTTGAGGCTTACATGCCATTGTGAGCTAAGGAGAAGGGGTTAATGGCTAGAACTTCCAAGGGACAGAAGGCAGTTCACAATGTTGGGGCCATCTGTAACAATGGGACACGGGGACTTTGATCCAAAGGGTCTTACTAGGCCCCTCTCTGTCCAGCACCCCTAGTTCATATAAATCCATAGTCATCTGTGATCGTTCCCTTCCTGGAACAGGTCCTTTGTCTTGATTATTTTAGGCAGTTATGGGGAAGTCTGTTGCTAGAATGTGGAAATGCACCTGACCTTGTATGTTGCTCTCGTGTCCTGTGCCATTACTAAACTAATGTATTGGCTCCAGACTTTGCTTTGTGGATTCCTTAGGGTTTTCTACATAAAGGATTATATCATCTGTAAATAAAGAGTTTACTTCTTGCTTTCCACTGTGAGCATCTTTACTTAGTATATATTTATTTTTGTCTTCATTGTCCGGGCTAGGACCCCCAGCCCAGTGCTGAACAGAAGCAATGAGAGCAGTGTTGCCTTGTTCACAATCCCAGGAAGAAAGCACGCAGCCCTCCATCACTAAGCCTGACATTAGCTGTAGCTTGTCCACAGGTGCCCTTCAGTCTGGTTTGCTGAGGGTGTTTACCATGACTTGGTGCTGGATTTTTCCACATCTGTGGAGATGATATAGTTTTTACTTTATTTGACTTTATTAATATGGTGTATTAAATTAATTTGATGTTTGGATCTTAATTCAACCTTTCATTCCTGGGACACAGGATACACTGGGAATACACTTGTTCAAGGTGTCTCATCCTTTTTCCTATGGTGATGAAACTGACTTTATGGTGTTTTATTAAGGATTTTTGTACCTGTGTTCATATCAGTCTGCAATTTTCTTTTCTTGTGATGTCTTTGCTGGCTTTCAGCTGCCCTCATATGTGGGGGGCTCTTTGTTACTGCAGCCTAACCTACCCTGGCCTGACTGATACAGTTGATGAAAAGAATGATTAGCCACCAAAGCAGGCTGAGAGATATTTACAACCTCCAAGATATAGCATTAGGTAGTAAAAGCATGTTATAGAGTAGACCATACAGTAGATGGTGTGCTATCATTTGCACAAAGAAAAATCTGTAAACGTGTATATATACGCATACCATTTCTGTGGAAGAACACACAAGGAACTGAAAATAAAGTTGCCTCTGTGAAAGAGAAGGGAACAGCTGGGGAAGTAAGAAGGAGACTTTTTCCTGTTTACCGTTTTATACCTTTTGAATTTTGCAGTACGTGCAGATATTACTCACACAAACACACACACTCAACACGCACACACTTTTAGTTCATAAAAAAGTGTTTATATCATAAGGAAGCACAGCCACCAAAGCGAGGTGAGAGTCGCAGAGACAAGCTTTGCCCAGGAAGAAGCTAACCTGACCCACCTCCTCTGACGACTGCTCAACAAATACGTCTGATAAAATCCGGTTTGCCTTGGAGATCTGTCTATGGAGAGAGAACGTGTTATCAGACCCCTTCCAGTTACACACTGTTTACTCTGAAAGCAGTGCATCGACCATGGCCAGAGGTTCATACAGTATTGCGCCTTCCGTGGATGGAGCTCTGCTCCCCCGGGTACAGGGGTCGTCAGACCATCGCTTTCCCGGGCTCCCCTGTGGCCCAGGCTTCACCAGTCAGACCCACTAGGATGAGACTTCAGCTCAGACAAGGGAAGTAGGTGCACCAATCCCCTGTGACAGCACTGGCAGAACAGCTGATCTGGGGGGACAAGGTGAAGCTTCAGCATCACTGGTGGGAGCCATGGGGTCTATGGTCAGCAGAGACAGCTGTGATATTTATGCCAGAGCAGGGTGTCGTTTGGACATTGTTCCTTAGCTACATGACCTTGCAGCCCGACTCCTTGGCCCGCACAGAGATTCTGTAAGAACCTTAATATTCTTTAAGGAATTCCTTTTTGGCTCAGTATGGCTGATGGCCTGTTCACTTCAGCTGAAAACCAGACCGATGTCAATACAGGGATGCCTAAAGGGACCGCCAGAGAAACTATGTACTTCTAAGAGAACCCGAAGTGACTGCCACACCACGGCGCCTCCCACCGCACACCAGCCGTCACGAGAAAGACCCTCCTGCCCAGGGGACACGCCTGGCTCTTGGGAAAGGACCAGCCACCCTAATGGCCCCTTCATTTCACAACAGGAGGCCCGCACAGATGTGTTTCGCAGATGGCGAACGGCTTCCGCTATTTTTAGCTGAGACGGCCCGAGGCTGAGGAAACAGGCTCAGGACCAGACTTCCCCTCGGAGTCCACTCCGCCCCGGTGACACCTCCAGGTCTG
>PVJI01025100.1:0-20957 GCA_004026765.1 Micronycteris hirsuta | reverse complement strand
TGTTCATGTCTTTTGCCCATTTTTTAATTGGGTTTTTTGTCTTCTGCAGTGGAGTCGTATGAGCTCTTTATATATTTTGGAGATCAGACCCTTGTCTGAGGTATCATTGGCAAATATGTTTTCCCATATGGTTGGTTCTCTTTTTATTTTAATACTATTTTCTTTAGCCCCACAGAAGCTCTTTATTTTGATAAGGTCCCATTTGTTTATTCTTTCCTTTATGTCCCTAGCTCTAAGGGACATATCATTGAAGATGTTGCTGCATAGGATGTCTGAGATTTTCCTACCGATGTTTTCCCCTAGAACTTTTATGGTGTCATGAGTTACTGAAATTAGAAACCAACCCAAAGGAAAAAAACCCCAAACACTCAAAATCATGGAGACTGAATAGCATGCTATTAAACAATGAATAGGTCAAGGACGGGATTAAGGAAGAAATCAAAAACTTCCTTGAAACAAATGAAAATGAACTGACAACAACCCAAAACTTATGGAACACAGTGAAGACAGTCCTGAGAGGGAAGTTCATAGTGATACAGGCCTACCTAAAAAAAAACAGAAACAGCCCTGGCTGGTGTAGCTCAGTGGATTGAGCGTGGGCTGGGAACCAAAAGGTTCCGGTTTGATTCCCAGTCAGGGCACATGCCTGGGTTGAGGGCCAGGTCCCCGGTGGGGGCCATGTGAGAGGCAACCATACATTGCTGTTTCTCTCCTTCTCTTTCTCCCTCCCTTCCCCCCTCTCTAAAGGTAGATAAATAAAATCTTTAAAAAACAAAACAAAAAAAAAAAAAAACAGTTTACACAAACAACCTAACCCTACGCCTACAAGAACTCGAGGAACAACAGCAAAGACAACCCAGAGCAAGTAGAAGGAAGGAAATAACCAAGATCAGATCAGAATTAAATGACATAGAGACTAAAAGGACAATTCTAAGGATCAATGAATCCTGGAGCTATTTCTTTGAAAAGATAAACAAAATATACAAGTGTTTAAGCAGGCTCATCAAGAAAAAAAGAGAGAGGACCCAAATAAACTCAATCAGAAATGAAAGAGGAGATATTACAACTGATGCCACAGAAATACAAAGGATTGTAAGACACTACTATGAAGGACTGTATGCTTTTCTTATAGCTCATTTAAACTCTTTCTGGAGGACTAAGTTCAGATTTATGAGGAAATATTTTATATGTCATTGATCCATGTAAAAAAAATGGAGTATCTCTTTATTCTCTCTCAAGAAATATTAATTATAATAAGGTAAAGAAAATAGTGCCTTGCATATTGTATATATATATATATATATATATATATATATATATATATAAAACAAATAAAAAATCAAAATCAACAAGAAAAACAAGCGGTAACAATTTGACCAAATATAGCATATTAACCTCTGCCAACCTTCTCAAGTGCCAAAAAACAATAATTTTTTGCTACTTCAAATATAAATGCAAGTCTAAGGATAAAAATTCTAACATTAGCAAGAATAATCAAGTACAATATTTTAAATATGGTGGAAAATGTAAATTACATTTAAAATATATGATGTCAGACTCTGGCCAGTGTGTGTCCATTGGTTGAGTTTCATTCCACAAAACAAAAGGTCACGGGTTTCATTCCTGGTAATGACATATGCCTGCGTTGGGGGTTTGGTCCCCAGCCGGAGACAGATGAGAGACAACTGATCAGTGTTTCTCTCTCACAATAATGTTTCTTCCCCTCTCTTCCTCTCTCTCTTACCCTCTATCTCTAAAATAAATTTAAAAATAAATAAAATAAAATATATAGCATCAGGCTGATGGATGACTTGAAAGCCTTTAGTAATTATTTCTTTATGAATGATTACAATTTTATTTTAGAGCATTTTAATGTATTCCTACATGATTACGAGCCAAGTAAGTAAATTTTAGTAGCTGATCTAGCCTTTAACCATCATAAAAACAGTCTTTTACTAGATTAGGGTTTTTATAAATACTGCAAAAGTAAAGATATCATTTTCAATATAATATAATCATAAAGACATGTAGTGCACCTAGATTATAGATATAACTACCAGAAAAATGTTAGTGTTCTCCCATAAATGACCCCAAATAGCCTCAGCAATTTTGAGAAAGAAGAACAAAGTAGGAGAGATCACAGTACCTAACATCAAACTATTATTACAAGACTACTGTAATTAAAACAGTCTGGTACTGGCATAAGAACAGATACATAGATCAATGGAGCAGAATAGAGAGCCCCAAAATAAACCTATGTCTCTAGGGTTAATTAATATTCAACAAAGGGGAAAGAAACACAAAATGGAGTAAAACTAGCCTCTTCAGCAAGTGGTGTTGGGAGATCTGGACAGCTACATGCAAAAACATGAAACTCCAGCACCAACTTACAACCATACACAAAAATGAACTCAAGATAAATAAAAGGCTTAAATATAAGTCGTGACACCATGAAAGTCCTAAAGGAGAACATAGGCAGGAAAATCTCAGATATTCCATGCAGCAATATTTTCACTGATATGTCCCCTAGAACAAGGGCCATAAAGGAAAGAATAAACAAATGGGACTTCATCAAAATAAAAAAGCTTCTTCTGCACAGCTAAAGAAAACATCAGCAGAGTTCTGGCTAAGATGAGGAGTAGATAGAAACACTTTTCTTCCTCACACAACCAAAAGAAGGATAACAACCAATTTAAAAACAATAAACAACCAAAAGTGCCAGAAAATCAAACTGTATAGAACTACGACAACCAGGGGGTTAAAGAAACATTTATCCAGACCAGTAGGAGGGTCAGAGATGGGCAGCCAAGCAGAAAGGACATGCAGCAAGGGGGCAGACCACACAGGTGAGGCAGGGCTGGCTAAGCAGGAAGCTAAAGACTATAAACCTCTAGCTGTAACTGTGGGGGTTGAGACGGCGGGAGAAACTCCCAGTCTTAAAAGAGAGTTCATTGGAAAGTGGGGCTAGAGCGGAGCCAGCATGTGGCATTGTTCCCTCTCTGACCACTCCGCCACAGACAGTGCCACAGCACAGCAAAGAGGGTTGCCCTGCCCTGAAGAATACCTAAGGGTCTGCCACCTTAAAAAGTAACAGTTGTACTGAGACAAAGAAATATGGCCCAAATGAAAGAATAGATCAAAACTCCAGAAAAGGAGCTAAACGATGAGGATATGGACAACCTATATGATACAAAGTTCAAAACACTGGTAATCAGGATGCTCATTGATTGAGGAGAGGCTAAGGAACCTTTGGGACAACTTTAAGTGCTCCAACATCCGAATCATAGGGGTTCCAGAAAGAGAAGAATAAGAGCAAGAAACTGAAAACTTATTTGAACAAATAATGAAGAAAAACTTCCCCAATCTGGTGAAGGAAGTAGACTTCCAGGAAGTCAAGGAAGCCCAGAGTGTCCCAAAGAAAGTGGACCCAAGGAGGAACACACCAAGGTACATCATAATTAAGTTACCCAAGATTAAAGATAAAGAGAGAACCTTAAAAACAGCAAAAGAAAAGGAGACCATTGCCTACAAAGGAGTTCTCATAAAACCATCAGCTGATTTCTCAAAAGAAACCTTGCAGGCAAGAAGAGGCAGGAAAGAAGTATACCAAGTCATGAAAGGCAAGGACTTACATCCAAGATTACTTTATCCAGCAAAACTATCATTTAGAATGGATGAACAGATGAAGTGTTTTTCAGATAAGGTCAAGTTAAAGGAGTTCATCATTACCAAGCCCTTACATAATGAAATGTGAAAGGGACTTACCTAAGAAAACAAAGATCAAAAACTATGAACAGTAAAATGACAACAAACTCATAACTATCAACTACTGAACGTAAAAAACAAAAACTCAGCAAACAACTAGAACAGGAACAGAATCACAGAAAGGGAGATCACATGGAGGGTTATCAGTAGGGAGGGGGAGGGGAATAATGGGGAGAAAGGTACAGGGAATAAGCATAAGTGGTAGGTACAAAATAGACAGGGGCAAGTTAAGAATAGTATGGGAAACAGAGAAGACAAAGAACTTACATGTATGACCCATGGACATGAACTAAGGGGGATGGGGGGCTGGAGGATGAGGGATGCAGGGCAGAGGAGGGATAAAGGGGAGAAAAAAATGGGACAACTGTAATAGCATAATCAATAAAATATACTTAAAAAAAGAAAAGAAAACATCAGCAAAATGAAAACGGAACAAACTGTATGGGAAAATATATTTGCTAATGATATCTCAGACAAGGGTTTGATCCCCAAAATATATAAAGAACCCACATCATTCCACTCCAGGAAGAAAAACAATCCAATTAAAAAATGGGCAAAGGATACTTACCTGACAGAGGAGATACCATAATCACGATGGTGGTTTTCCCAGGGTGAGGCTTATCCATTGCACTCCGGATGTGCTGACCCCTGTGACTTCCCCAAATATGGGAAACTCGACTGCATAATTTGTTGTAATGGAGGACTGTGTTTATTCTCTCCCCTAGGAAAAAAATAAATGGGCAAAGGACCTGAACCGACATTTCTCCAAGGAGTACATACAGAGGGCTCAGAGACATATGAAAGGATACTCAGCATTGCTAGCCATTGAAGCATTTGCATCAGAAAGATGCAAATTAAAACTACAATGAGATACCGCTTCACACTTGTCTGGATGGGCATCATAAACAAATCAAGAAACAACATGTGCTGGCTAAGTTATAGAGAAAAGGGAACCCTAGTATATTGTTTATGGGAATGGAGACTGGTGCAGTCACTGTGGAAAACAGTATGGAATTTCTCAAAAAAATAAAAATAGAACAGCTTTTTGATCCAGCAATTCCACTGCTGGAATGATACCCTAAGAGCCCTGAAACACCAGTCAGAAGAACATATGCACCCCAATGTTTATAGCAGCACAATTTACAATAGCCCAATGCTGGAAGTAACCTAAGTGCCCATCAGTAAATGAGTGGATCAAAAACCTATGGTATATTTACACAGTGGAATACTACGCAGCAGAAAAAAAGAAGGAGCTCCTACCCTTCGCAACAGCATGGATGGAACTGGAGAGCATTATGCTAAGTGAAATAAGCCAAGATGTGAAAGACAAACACCACATGAGCTCACCTCCAAGTGGAACCTAATCAACAAAACAAACAAGCAAGCAAAATATAACCAGAGACACTGAAATAAAGAACAAACTGACAGTAACCAGAGGGTAGAGAGGAGGGGAATAATGGGGGGAAAGAAGGGGAAGGGTTGTCAAGGAACGTGTATAAAGGACCCATGGACAAAGCCAAAGGGAGGAAGGATTGAAGATGGAAGGTGGGGGTGGGGGTGGGGGAAAGTAGTGGTGGGAAAATAGAGACAACTGTACTTGAACAACAATAAAAAAATAAAATAAATTAAAAAGAAAGAAAAATGTTAGGGTTCTGGAGTATCTCCAAAATAATTATCTTTAAAATATACCATGCTTTCTACCTTTGGGGTTTTTTTGCGGGGAGGGGAGGTTAGACTAATTGTATCATTATTAACATTCTTTGGGCAGCCTCAACACATTTCACTATGTAATTGCACTATATTATTATGTATCAAACCATGTACACTCTGTTTTGAAAATTAATATTCTAGACCTGTTTCAAAGTCTGCTTTGTGCACAACAATTCCGAGTAATCTTGTCAGGAGCAAAAATGGAAAGTTTTTATAGCTCCTTATTGCTATTCATATTTTAAAAGTAACAAAAGAAAAATTCTAATAAAATAGAGGCTGAGTATACTATCATCAGAATTTTAATATGAGAAAGCTAGCTAACACTGTAAAAATAGAGTTTGAAATTCAGCCTTTTATATGTATTACTTGAAATAATATGATATATGTACTTGGACTAGACAATGAGTGTCTGTATTCATCAAGAAAGCAACATACTGCTTTCCTGTTATTTCATGTAATTCAGTCAGCAGTGTATGATAAACAGTAGCCTCATATCTTTCTTCAGTAAAAATTGGCTGTCAACTTTCTTTTGAATAACTGATATAAACAACCGTTCTTGACTTACAAGTAGTTATACTCTGTTGAAGCAGCAAAATTAGTGCTATTCAAATTTAAGCCTCCTTTCTAAGAAAAAAGATATTTAGAAAATATAATAAAACATAGCATTTTTATTTTTATGGTTTCTTTTTGGGGGAGGGGCTGTTAAACACTATCCTGAAACATTCTTTTCAAATTACAAAAGAACGTTTATTTAGAATGTTACAGATGTAGTAGAAGTGAGCCAGCTAGGCTGCGTATGCTCAGGAAACAAGTTACAGAAGCAAAAGAAGGACCCTCAGAACTTGAACAGTAGAGAGAAGTAGAGAGAGAAGGGCAAGAAGAATAGGGGAAGGTGTGGGCATGCTTTGAACATGCTCTGCTGAGGGAAGGTGCTATTCTGAAACTTTTAATACAAATCAATCCACCGACTGGTTTTTATCAAGGACAACATGTTAAATGAAACAAAACGTTTCAAACAAAATTTGTTTCTTCGCTCACACTTTAGCATAAGGGTACAGTGAAAATCTTTATCTGCTTGTCTCAGTTGTTGTTGACAGCCTCTTTTTTCTTCAGTCTACTGAAATTTTCCAGCTGGACTCAAGCTCTGATTTACAAGAAGCTCTCTGTTTCGCACGAAGAGCGCAGATCTGGGAATCTTCTCACACCAACCTGACCACCCCTTTATGTTCGGTCTCTCTGTAATGTCATCAATTCCTTGTCAGTTTGCTGTACAAGAACCACTTTCAGTGCAAACCATAATTTATTTATTTTGCCTTCCCAACATTCTGTATTCTCAGGTCTATTTCAATGTTTTAAAGGAATTAATAGGTTCATAGAAGGTGAACCAAAAATGAAGAGTCTAGCTTTTTACTCTTAACTCTGTCACTGACATTGGATAAACGATCTAAACTCGCTGACACTGGATAAGCCATCTAAACTCTCTGGATCTCAGTTCTCTAAACTGTAAAGTGATAAAATTGGACAGATAATATCCGAGTTTTTACAGACCTACAGTTCTATAGATCCTTGAGAGGGCTATAGCCAGACACCTTCAGGGCAAGCAATCCTAAAACCTATACCCTAGCCTAGTGTTTTATAGCTACATGAAAATAAAAATCTCTGAATTTAACATCTCTTTTCTATTCTGTTTAAAATCCATTAATATCCTCTATAATATCTTTTTTCATATCTACATGATGCCAATAATAAATTTAATATGTTTGTAAGCCCTGGTAAGGAAGGTTTCATTCAGGTTTCTATATTATATAGATATAGATATAGCTATGTATAGATATACATATATACACATGCTTTTTTTTAAATTTTCAATTACAGTTGACATACATTATTATATTCGTTTCAGGTGTATACCCCAGTGATCAGACATTACATAACTTAGTAAATGATCATCCCAATAAACCTCTCACCCATCTGACACCATATGTAGTTATTACACTATTATTGACTATATTCCCTATGCTGTACTTTACATCCCCATGACTACTCTGTGACAACTACTTTGTACTCCTTAATCCCTTCACCTTTTCTGCCCGTCCCCCCAATCATGATTGCAGATAACATAGATTCAACACCTTCTTATGAAGTAAATGGCGAAAAAAATGCTGTGCTTTGACATTTTTTCTCACCTACTTTATAATTTTTTTAACTTCATGTTTATTTTTCAATTTTTATTGCTAATTCCAATTATACAAGTCTGATATATGCTGAATCTATATCTTTATTTGTAACATAAACTTTGTAAATTTAAATGTAGATAATTATTAACTCGTGAACCTTGCACATAATCATCATCTACTTTTCTAAATTAAGCATATCAACATAGGGTGAATGATTACATTTTGGTACCTAATTTTTTCTTTAGCATAACTAAGCCTACACACATCTGCTACTCACAGATAAAAATACAGAAATGATTAAAAATAAGAGGAAGGATTTTTTTTAAATCTGAGAAGAAATTCAACCAAGAGAATCATTGCTTATTTTAAGACATCATTGCTTATTTTCTTTTAAGATTGAAAGGCATACAATATATTTATAAAGAAGAGAAAAAGATACAGGGAGAAATCGACTCTGATAAAGAATGTGAAAAAACATTCTTCAGGTCCAACTCTAAAAATCTAAGCAGATATTCCTATTGGAAATGGCTTACGTGGCCCAATTTTTTCTCATACTTCTTTTCATGTGTGAAAGCAGTAAGAGGAAGTGAAATGTTTTGGACTAATTAGTAGACAATGATTTGGCAAAGCCTCCAAACATTGGTCCTTAAATAGAATGGAAAAAACATAATAGGATATGCTGTTAGTGGAACTACTGAGAAAATAGTGAGATAGAAGACAAAGATAAACATGAACTTTCAGGGTATATGGAAAAGTTTAAAGCACATGACCTCATAGTCAAGAGTATATAAGAATTATGATGCTTTGGACATATTAAAAAACTAAGATTGGAGAGGAGGTCTTTGTGTGAACAGCAGGTTAAATTGTATGTAATTTGCTAAAGAAGTCGAGAGAGAGAGAGGATACTAGTTGAAGAATGTCCCCATGTTAACCACAGATTGGGTGTGGCAGCCTGCTTACATGATAAAAATGATACAGCCCTGGCTGGTGTGGCTCAGTGGATTGAGCACTAGCCTGTGAAGTGAAGGGTCGCCGGTTTGATTCCCAGTCAGGGCACAGGCTTGTGTTGCAGGCCAGGTCCGATCCCCAGTCAGGGCATGCGAGAGGCAACCGATTGATGTATCTCTCACATATTGATGTTTCTCTCCCTCTCCTTCTCCCTCCTTTCCCCTCTCTCCAAAAAGTAAATAAACTATTTTAAAAAATAGATACAAACACAGAAAAGAAATGGGAAAGAATTCGTATTCTAGTAAAAATAGGTGGCAACACCATAGAAAGTTTTAGAGCACAAGTATCACCAAAATGATCTTGTGGAAAAATCTTAGATCTGATGGGAATTTATGAGGCCTGGTTTTGAGAGTCTTAGCTCCAAACCAAAATGGCTGAGTGATCATAGGCAGATGATTTTTTGTCCAGGATCATTTAGTGTAATACATTTCAGATTGCATTTACTTAGTTCTGAACCAGGCACAAAAGGAACATAGAGATGAGTGAAGGTTGGCTTTGTCCTCAGGGAACTTAGAATTAGATTCTAAAGGAACAGACAAACCCAACAAAGGGTTTTTGGTTCACAACAGAAAGATAGGAGTGTTAACTAGCACACTGTGAGTGCTGAATAAAGAAGCAGTCCGCCCATTGGGTAGCAGAAGAGAGTACTTTAAGCTGACGTTAAACTACGGCATAAACGAAGGCTGAGAAGTAGCAAAGTGCACAGCCGTTTCAGGGGCCAGTAAGCAAATTGATGTCAACTGAACTGTAGGGAGCAGTGCAGATGACTCTGGAAATTGCTAAAGGTCAGGCCTTACAAGAAATGTCATGCTTTATTCTCTTGGCAACTGATTGTAACCACAAAAATTTTTACATGTTAGATGTTACAATGGTTAGATGATCTAACCATTAATCTCAAAAACATTTTTCAAAATTGACTATTTCAATAGCTAAACGTGTTTCTCGAGATATCTCAAAGGCTATTTAAATCATTGTTATGCCATTTGAATATTGAAAGGTAATAAAGCACATTGTTTAAGGACAAACTCTAGAATGAGACTGACTTGATTTCACATCCCACATCTGCCACTTACTGGCTGTATGACTTACATTTGTTACTTAATCCCTCTGGGCCCGATTTCTTCACCGGTAAAATACATATGAATACATATAGCAATAATTTCATAAAGATAGGCTGTATGAAAGGAAAGACAGGTATCATCACAATGATTATGACAGACAAGAAATAATAAAGGTCATGTGCAAGTAAAAACAACTGTTGGAATTAATGAATTAAATAATGTTTCAGAATATAAAATCAACATACAGAAATCAATTTTCTTTGCCTACATTAACAGTGAAATATCTGAAAAGAAATACAGGAAACTATCCCATTCACAATAGCATCAAAAACAATAAAATGCGTAAGAAGAAATTTCACAAAGGATATAAAAGATTGGTACACTAAAAACTACAAGACTTTGATGAAAGAAATTGAAGACACAAATAGAAAGATATCCCATGTTAATGAATTGGAAGAATTTATATTTTTAAAATGTCCATATACCCAAAGCCATCTATCGAGGAGTCAATGCGATTCCTATAAAAATTACAATGGCATTTCACAGAAATAAAAAAATATTCTAAAATTTATATGGAAGCACAAAAGACTCTGAATAGCCAAAGCAATCTTGAGAAAGAACAAAACCAGAGATGTTACACTTCCTGATTTTAAATTATATTACAAAACTATGGTAATAAAAAAATCTGATGATAGCATAAAAATAGATGCATAGAGCAATGGAGCTCAGAAACAAACCCCATATATATGGTCACCTAAGGTCATACAGGGGAGCCAAGGACACTCAATGAGAAAACGATAATCTCTTCAACAAATGGTGGCAGAAACACTGGGTAACCACATGCAGAAAAGTAAAATTGGACCAGTATCTTACACCACTCACAAAAATTAACTCAAAATGGATTAAAATACTTAAACATAAGACCTGATAACATAGAACCCCAAGAAGAAAACAGGAACGAAGCTTCATGACATTGGTCTTGACAATGATATATATTTTTTTGGATATGACACCAAAAACACCAACTAAAAACTCTGCACAGCAAAACAATAAACAAATCTCAAGTTAAAGAAAAATTTTAATGAAAAATAAATCCATAAGGAAAAAATATTAAATGACCATGATTTTAAAATGCCCTAAAGGTAAACAAAATCAACCAATTTAAAAAATCTTTCCTGTTTCTTAAAACTTAAAACACGAAGTGGAATTCACTGGCTGGAAGATATTAAAGTATATAGTTTTGTGAGAGTGAAAAAATGATAACACCTCCATATAGCTAAGAATAGAACTAGCAATGCCTAAAATAAAATTACGAGGACTGTAAATCTTTATTGTGTAGGAATACTGCTGAGATTACAAAGAAAATATACTAGTGATTTATACTTTCCTTGTTTTGAGATTTCTAAAGGTCTCTTTCTGTTCTCTCCTTGTACCCACTTTGCTGAACTTTCTATGCATTTGGAGGATACTTTTTATAGTGAAGATATACCATATGAGCATGCTCTGTGTTCAGTGTCTCAGTAACTGTTATTCCTTATTAATACATATTATCAAAATATAGATTTCCTGTGGGAAAAACAATTTGAATCCAAATCCTAAGCATTTAAGAGCAAATAGCTGCAGGAAGTAGAAGAAAGAGCAGTCAGATGTGAATGTGGGATGAGATTGAGTCTCCGTAGGCTGAGACTTGGTGGGCTCTGCCGAGAGGCACCATGTTCATGTAGCACAATAGCCAAGTAACATCTGTGTAGGCAGGTTATATATAGACAAAGCACAGC
The DNA here is from genome assembly GCA_004026765.1 of Micronycteris hirsuta. NCBI lineage: Eukaryota > Metazoa > Chordata > Mammalia > Chiroptera > Phyllostomidae > Micronycteris > Micronycteris hirsuta. The sequence continues at coordinate 9,458 of PVJI01025100.1, read as the reverse complement.
TTAGCAGTATTCCAGGAATACAATGAGGAAAACGGAGGCTTTCTTTGAGGTCATCTGTTAAGAGCCCTTAAGCTTCTCTCATAGAGAAAGTAAGTGCTAAAGAGACACAGTGACCTAGATAAATGAGCAATAAAAGTTTAATTTTTAAAAGTTATTTCTGCCTTTATTATGTACTTTGGTTGCTTATATTGATCGGATTCACTGGATAATCAACTAATTCCACGGGCAGCTTTGAGTTATAAATGAGCATAAGTTGTTTACCCGAGGCAAAAATAAATGAGTTTTCCACAGTGGTACCAATCTAGAAATTCGGAATGTGAGTTAATCAGAACACATCTGACGTCCTAAAAAATTTGATGTGAAAGTCTTGTCACAGTTGCCGTAACACATGAGTGGAGATGCTGCCAAAAACATCTGACATAACGAGAAAAATGAATCTCTTGGTGAAATTTTAAGATTTATGAAATCTGAATGGAAAAGTTTGTTTGTTTGTTTCACTAAAAACCTCTTGAATTTCCAAGTACGCAACTTGTAAAGCCAGTCTTGATGAGAAAGTGATCATCTAAAAACAAAGGAGCAGAATTAGAGTAGATTAATAATTTTATGGGACTGGACTCATGATCTATAATTATTTGTATTTCCTGCACTTAACTTCTTGATCTTGATTCCTTAACCACCTAAAGGAAATTTTGATGAGGAAAGTGGTAAATCAAGAAAAAGGTGCTGTGAGCACATATTCTGATTCTACTTTCATCCTTGCCTGGCTGGAATGTGCCTCCCCAGTACAATACAGGTGCATTTCATTTCTGACCCCAAGTTCTCCTCTGCCATTCTGGTCAAATTTGATTGCTATGGACTACAAAGATCTGGGATGCATTTTATCCTATTAAGTCCTAATGCTTCTGTGAGATGGGAAAGTGGATATCCGACCTATTGTGTCCTTCGCAGAGAGAGTCAGCAGAGGAGAGTTCAGCCCAAGTTTGCAGCAAGGTTGGCCACTTAGTAGCTTCGGGAGTTTGAGGAGTCACTTATTTTCTTTGTGCCTCAGTGTACATGTCTGTAAAATGGAGACAAAAATAATACCTCCTTCAAAGGGTTGTGAGGTTTAAGTTAGTTAATACATGTAAAGTGCTTAGAGCTGTGCCTGGAACATAATGATGTTAAATGATTGTGAGGTATTTTTATTCAATTTAGAGTTAGACCTAATTTTGAATCTCAGTTTCATAGGATTTACTAGCTGTGTGCCTTGGGAAAAACTCTTCACTCTTTTGATCTTTGGTTTTTTCAGGGGGACTTTGGAGGTTAAAAGAAATTACAAAGATGTCACAAAGATTTAATGGCATAAAATGTGTCATGGCTTTTTGTAACTTATAAGGACTAAAAATTGCCCAGGGTAGTTGAGAAGTTTTGGAGTCAGAAAGCAAAGGTACATCTATCTGATGCTAACCTGCCTAGCCTCCATGCTCACCGACTCTGGCTCTGGGAGCATAATACATTCCAGATCGGTCTGGCAATGAGTGAGTGTAAAACTGATTCTGACTTATCAGGCTCACAAAGCGGCACCTACCATGGAAAATGAAAAGATTAAAAGTTACACCTCTGACAAAAGTTACACATTGACAACAGCTTTTCATTTCAGTATGAGCATCATTCCCAGTTATGTGATAATACTGTAATCAAATGTTGTGAAAAGCTAGTGAGGTACTACAAAACGTCAACTGTAAAATTAATTCTAGTGGGACCAATGCAGGTAGTGGGAAAGAGAGATTGGCTGTTCCAATACTTAACCATCAGAAAAAGTGCCACTGGGCATAACTGAGGTCACACATAGGTCAGCTACTAAGGTTCTGAATTATCTTGATTCAGAAAGTGAAGATTATTCAAAAATCAGTGGAGAAACTAATGACTTTCAGCTATGCAACATAATCAACAATGGATTACATTTTGATGACATATTTTGATTATTTATTTATTTTTAAAGAATGATTTGATTTTTTTAGAGAGATGGGAAGAGAGGGAGAAAAACATCAGTGTGTGGTTGCCTCTCGCACACCCCCTACTGAGGACCTGGCCTGCAACCCAGGCATGTGCCCTGATGGGGAATTGAACCAGAGACTCTTTGGTTCGCAGTCCTGCGTTCAATCCATTGAGCCACACCAGCCAGGGCTGATGATACTTTTTAAATGTAAGTATAGTTGGTACACAATCTTATATTAGTTATATTAGTTTCAGGAGTACAATATAGTAGTTCAATATTTTTATACATTACGACATGATCACCCCACTAATTCTAGGAATTATATGTCAGGAATCATCTATATACTTATCACAATATTATTGACTATTTCTCTTCCCCTTTTTACCCATCCCACCCCCACCTCCTCTGGTAGAAGCATCCTTTTGGTTTCTGTTTCTCTGAGTCTGTTTTTGTTTTGTTTGTTTGGTTTGTTTTTAGATTCCACATAATACACTGCAATAAAAAAGAATAAAATTTTTCCATTTGCAACAACACAGATGGATATAGAGTGTACTATGCTAAGTGAAATAAGTCAGGCAGAGAAAGACAAATGTTTTCTTCTAGTCTCTGAATATATGACATTAGTGGAAAACCATGTAGAAGTGGGTGAAAGGTTGAAGAGGAAAGTAACACAATCTTACATACGGTAAAGGGGCAATTTCCAGGGTCCCTATGCAAATATGGTTTTCTTATAAACGAGACAGGAAATGAAAGTCTTCTCCTGAGGCCAATGGCATTACTTCCACATGGTAAGTGATTTCCCCACATTGCGTCCAGAAAAACGCACCCATGACTTGGTGCGGCAGTACCAGGGCAGGTCCCTGTTCTGCAAGCCTTTTGGCCAGAGGCTCTGACTCAATCATCCTTCATCCTTTGATCCCCTGCAGTGCCTCGGCTTATTTTGCACATAGTCATCAGTAAATAAATGTGTAATGAATAAATCTTTACACATGTCTTACCCAGTCATTTATTAAAAACACAGAGGAAGAAATCATGTCTTCCATTTGTTTATATTCTTTATATTGTATATATATAATAAACAGAATTGTAGACAATTGTTAAAATTTAATTAAGAGTTTTACTTGTATTTCTGAGAAATTATCAACATAACATATCTTGTTGATCACTCATTGACTAGAAAATTGTAAAACAAGATAGTTTGTATCATTTGTAAGAAACAAAGAGCAAATGTATAAGAATTGACCATTTTTCTGTGCTTAAGTTTTGTCTTAAAAGATAAATTTATTATCAAGGGACTTAAATTCTTATTTGACATTTCCACTGACTAACAATATGAGCTTGGAAATTTCAATTTCTGTACAAAGTGCAACAGAGTTGGCTATTGTACATATTAAATAATAATACATATAATTTTACATTGTACAGTATTAACCCAGACGATATGACAAGCTCACTGTAGACAGACACTAGGCAAGAGACAATGACTAGTTTTTCTGAATGCCTTAATCATAGTTGTAGAAAACCCTATTGTTCATAGAATTAGAAAGAGTTGTGGCCAAATCCTTAATTGCCACTTACTGACCTTGGGGAGTGTTGGATCCCTCATGTGCAAAAGAGAGATCACTAATTTACACCTACTTTCATTACTTCAAAAAAGAAAAGAAAATGTATGTCAAGTGTTTAAATCAGTGCCTGGCACATGGGATATACTTATCTGTGAGCTTTTTCTAGTACTTTTCCTTCCGATTTTTCCTTTTGCTCTTCTATCAGCAGATCTTCAGAGTGGAGGACAGAGGGCAATGAGATTGATCAGGGAAGGGAGCCGAAACTACTATGATGATGGAAGGAACAGCAACCACCAGGGTTCATTTCTGGCTCTACAAACTCCTTCTCAAAGGTGAATTTAGTCTGACTACCTATACTTTCTCATCTTGTTAGGTAAGGTTGGCAAAGACCAGAGTGTTACTTCTAGTAAGGAGTCTGGTTGTGTAACACCGAATAGTTCCCTTAAATATTACTTTAAGATTTAATTTCATTATATAACACTGTCTGATAATCTTGCAGGTGTTGAATAAGGACAAGGACTAACTAAGGCAGTAAGCAAAAAAAGCATGCCTCCTGATCCCTATTTTAAAAGTCTATGGAAGAAGAAAAGGAAAAAAAGAAAAGGAGAAAGGTCAAATATGAAACTCATCCTTAGTTGAATGATAAAATACAGCCTTAATTAAACCCTTCATTCCAACTACGCTAAACCTCTGGGAACTGACTTGATGCACTGACGACTACAGAGCACCATCTAGTTTTGGCCACTAGAATTGCAGCTGAGTCTTCAGATTCCCTGAGGTATCTGAGATAAAATCTGTGAGGGGTGGGGACAGAGAAACACACTTCTCAGTGTTTTCAGAATTTTAATTATTAAAATTCTAAACTACAGTCATTGATTTCTTATTCCCTCGGAAAAATAAGCATGCTTTTCAACAGCTGCTGTTCATTTGACATATTAGAGTTTCTTATGAAAAATAAATGATCCATAGGTAAATACGAACATGAAGCAGATCATAATATCAAAGATTTATGTATATTGAAGGCAACGTCAGAGCTCCCATTATGAACTTCTTTTCCTGGAGCTTATGGACCAGCTGCATGCATCTACAATAGGTGTAATCTTGGTGTGTTATGAACTCAAATGTATTTTAGAAACAATCAAATTTTTAATAAAATCAGTATTTTATAAAAATAACTAGACTTCACTTAACATTCACTTAATTTCAAAAGTATATTTTAATCTTGTAGGAAAAATTAAGTTATGGTTCTCTGAGAATATTTTAAAACAGAGAATGTGATTGCTGTCTTCACCTCTCCTTGGTTTAGAGATTATGCTATACCTTTCGGCTAATAATAAACACTACCTTTTTAGGTCAACTTAAATATCCCTCCAGTTTGGTTTATTGTGCATATGTAACTAGTTAGAAATAATTAAAAGAAATGGGATGAAGTTTTTATAAAAAGGATTTTTTTAAAAAAGAGAATACCTTTTGATTTAGTTAATGCGTATTAAGTACATGCTTTTTGTGCTGGCAATTCACTACGATATTCGTGTTATATTTATACATATCTTTTAAAAATATTCATTAGTTACAATGAGGATAATCACCTATAGTCTGACAAAAAATGTTTGAAAATTGTCATATGGAAAAATTATGACAAGTCACCAGTGCTTCAAAATCATAATACTTTAAATTTATATAGCAATGTGGTATCTCAAAACACTATTTAATAAATCAGTAATTTAAAGAGAAAAGAGCCCTGGCTGGTGTAGCTCGGTGGATTGAGCGTGGGCTGCGAATCAAAGGGTCACCGGTTCGATTCCAAGTCAGGGCACATGCCTGGGTTGCGGGCCAGATCCCCAGTGGGGGCAACGTGAGAGGCAACCATACATTGCTGTTTCTCTCCCTCTCTTTCTCCCTCCCTTCTCTTCTGTCTAAAAATAAATAAAGAAAGAAAGAAAGAAAGAAAGAAAGAAAGAAAGAAAGAGAAAAGAGAATGTTTCTGACATAACAATATGCTTTGTGTGCGTGATCAGTTTAATCTTTTTTCTTTTTATTCTTCAGTTATTCTATCTATAATTAATAAAACTTCTTGGATGTAATTTTTTGTTACTCTCATTAAAAATGTGTTTGTTTTCTACTTCAGGAAAATATTTAATTACCTGAAGCCAAGGTTCAGTGGATATTGGGAGAAGCGAAATTCTATTGTTCAGCTTTGAAGCTTCTCCCAAGCTGACATATAATCAAATAAAACTGAACCTGATAAGGGAGGCAAAACTGTCGTTGCTTCTACAATACCAGGATGAATTGGTTCCATGCCTCCTACCCAACCACTTCTTAAATAATCACCTTTATTCAGGTGCCAACCTTCAAGTTCGTATCGTATTGGCAGTTTTCATGGAAACCATATTTCCAATTTTATCCCAAATATTGCTTAGGACTCTAATTGAAAGCAAATATTATTAAGTCAGTTTTGGGTAAAATTAAAAAAAGCAATCAGTAAGCAAATTCAGGGGGACAGGTAAGAGGAAAATAGTCAAATCACTGGCTTTCTAGATTAGACAAACCTCTCAGTTTTAGTAAGAGAAAAAATGTGAAATGATCGAGTTTGTAAAAATTAAATTAGAATGAAATTGGCTGATATAATTATGTTTTTATTTTCAAATTAACCATGGTACTCAAAGCAAATACTTGAAATGGCAAGGGCTAAAACTACTTGTTTACCAATTTACAAATATATATCTTATCTTACTTTGCAAAAAATTATCCAATATGTTATTTTTGAAAATACAATTTGATTTGTAAATACTCTTTTCTCCAAAGTAGAATTGCATTCATTTTATGTTTTTGTATACTTCACAAACCGCCTTTGCTTAAAGATTAATATTTTAAGTTTTTACTCACATAGATAGGAAATTCAAAAATAACTGTAGTACATCTGTGTAATGAGTATTCCAAAGTGTATTTGTTAGAATCAATAGAAATACAAAAATTAAAGAAAAAAGTCTTTTACAAGGGATTTAGAAAATACATTTTAATCTTTATAGACTAACTGCAGCAATTGGCGATGGGACAGTAGGAGCTGCATTAATAGAGAACCAAATGCACAAACACACAGAACATGGATCAATTATCTAAAATTATTTCTCTTAGGATTTGTGATGAATAAGCTTATTACATCTGAAGAGAAGACTCCTAAAACAAGTATTATGATCTGGAAACTTCTCTTTGCTTTGTACTTTAAAAAAAATGTTTTTATCCTCACCCTAGGACATGATTATTATTTTAGAGAGAGAGAGAGAGAGAGAAAGGAAGGGGGTGGGGGGAGAGAAACATCGATATGAGAAACTCCATTGGTTGCCTCTTCCACAGACCTGGGGACCAAACCTGCAACTCAGCCATGTGCCCTGACTGGAAATCGAACCTGAGAACTTGCAGTTTACTGGACAGCACTCTAGCCAACTGAGCCACCCTGTCTAGGGCTTGCTTTGTATTTTGTAGGTTGGAGCATGTCCCTGGTTATTGCTGAAAGGAGTTTTTCTCTAATCCTAAATTTTTCCTGGCACAGCAATTCTTCCTGTTAGTAAAAATGTCAATTAGTTGTGAATGACATCTTGAAACTAAAGGTGTTTCATGATAAATGTGTGAATTTTATAATAATATAACTATTCAAGTCTTGAGTTATATGGACTCTTGTCATTTAGTGTTGGGTATATCTATCAGAAGGCGAGCAGACAGTGGGAAGAGGGAGAAATGGAAACAAGGGAGATGTGGCTGAAGTCCAGAGCTGTGAGAGATGTGCTGTCCCGGCTGTTCAGCAAGTTCTGGTTAATAAAATGGGCAGATGCTGGCAGAGCAGGGTGAGACAGGCCGTCTCACACACCTGGAGAAGCATGACATCCCTGGTGTTGTGGTATCAGTTTCCCTGTGGTTTCCATTTGTTTCCATCACCTAGAATTGGCAGCACAGCACAGAGCTGTAGTATGTAATCAAACATTTTCTCTATTATGGTTATATTTGCAACCATGTTCCATGAAAATAAATTCCATGGAACATGAAAAGTAAACCAAAAATACTGTGGTTAATGGAAAAAGCCAAATCTATAAAGTGAAATTTAATTCTTCTTTGTTTTATACTTCCTTGGTATCTATTGGAACTTTCAGGGGCTCCAGAATTTAGGCTTATAGAACAGTGACAAAAAGATTTGTAAAATTTCCTTACCGTTTTTATAATATTTTTGACTAATTCTTCTTCTATTTTAAGACTAATTAAAGTCTACATATTCTCATTTTGTTCTGTTATAAATTTATACAACAGATGGAGTTTTCTGTTAATTATTGGATAAAATATAAATTATTCAAATTAATATATGTTCTAATGTACACTATTAAAGAATGTAAACCAATTGTACCTTCTTCTAGCTGCCACAGTAAGCTAAAGATAGTGTGGTGGACATTTTTATTCTTTTTGGCTGTCTAACATATGAATTCCTTTTCCATGTTTGGGGAATTTCCACCACACGAGGCTGACAGTTTTCCAACTATGAAAGCTGAAAATATGAAGTGCTCTCTTTCCCAGCTAAGTGCATAACGCGGGTGGCAGTAGCATTTTTACAAGACTATTTCTGTGCTGTGATTTAATCACTGTTCCTTGTTTTATAGCCTTGAAGAAGTTGAGTGAATTACCCAGTATCTGTGTAATAAAACCATTTTCTGCTTAAATCAAGTGAACTTAGTTTTATTTGCTAAATTATAGAGCAAATGAAGAGGCATGGTTGCAGACCATAATTCATTACAGGAAAGGAGGGCCTGGTTGGAACTGAGAACAGTGAAAATCCAGTTTAAGTGATAGAACTTTAGGATATCACAGCATCAAATTACTTACTCAGTTACTTGAGATGAAATAACCGTTGAAGATAAGGGTTTGGGGAATTAAGTGGCCAGTCCCCTAGAGCAGCATGATGGGCCTGGAGAATTAAAGGGCTGTGGGAAGGGATGGTTATTTCTAATAACACCATAAAGTTTACACAAAAGAGAGTGAGAAGGTCAAAGCAGATGGCCAAAGATAGCTCTGCTCAACATTTTGGAGCAGTTTTATTCATTTGGCTGACTTTGTTCCCTGGACATATATTTCCTTCAAGGAAATTCACAGTGGAATGAGTACCTGATAGGGCACTAATATTGACTGAAGTCAACTCTTTTCACAAAATGTTCAACTTGAATTTTGCATTACTTTTCCTTATACTAGAAAGAATCAGACACCATTAAATAATAATTAAATCCAACATAGGTGAGGAAATAAGAAAACATCTAACCTTTAACTGTGTTCAATTATCCAGGTCTCAACAGGTATTTCGGTGGAACTTTGGTTCTCGAACTTAATTCATTCTGGAAAACTGCTTGAGAAGCGATTTGTTCAAAAATCGAATCTCCTTTGTTCATCTCCCAAGAGACATGTGACTGATCATACAAGTATTAGCATGAAAGGGCTGTTGGCCAATGTTTTGTTAGACAACCAGGACTTATTTTCCATGGACAACTTGGTTGAAAACTGAATTGTTCAAGAACAAGACGTTAGAGAATCCAGGTTTGACTATATTGTCATCAGTTAGGCAAGCTAAGGTATGAAGGCAGGTTTCAATCTTTGAAAATGGAGGGTGGTACCAAAAAAAAAAAAAAAGAAAAAGAAAAAGAAAGAAAGAAAAGAAAATGCAGAGTGGGAAGGAGAAGTTAGGAATAAGGAATGAGTAGAAGGCTGAAACAAGTACTTATGAAGTAAAGACTGGAGGAAGCCAACCTGACTGCAAAGTTTAGTCCCAATAAGAGGAGCAAGGGTTCAAAGTAGACTCAAGCAAGATTCAAGCAAGTATTGACAACAGATAATTTTTTTAAATAATTACTTTATTGTTGTTCAATTACAGTTATTTGCATCCT
>PVJI01025099.1:0-20965 GCA_004026765.1 Micronycteris hirsuta | reverse complement strand
TTTTTTTTTTTTTTTTTGTCTCCCTGGAATGGAGTTATGTGAGTTCTTTATATATTTTGGAGATCAAACCTCAAGGTTGATTTTCAGTTGCACCCAATGTCACTGTACCCAATGTTGGGGCTGGGGGTAACTGGGGAGGACAAGAAAGAGGAGGGACCTGCTGTTGTGACCCAATTAGGATACACTGGCTCTCAGAGGGCTGGACCAGCCAGCATCTCAGGAAGGACACTAAGAGGAAGGGACACCGGTGATAAATCTATGTAGGGTGACCCAGAGGGCACAGAGCAGGCTCTGCTGAGAGACTCTGCTCCTCACCTCTCTCCAACTGCCCCGCAACTCATCCATCCAGTCATCCGCACCACCCTGGCATCCTGGAAACCGGTTGAATAAATTTACAGTTTCTGGAGTCCAAGGGAACGGAACTGGTTTCTGTATGTGACTTGGGTCTGACCACTGCACTGGGGAAGCCCAGAGGGGAACATCCGGATGGCTTTTCCCCAAGCTGGGTGGGAGGGGACCGAGTCCCATGCTCCGGGGCTGGGGGTAGGATGGGAGGGGCAGCAGCTGAGTCCCCAGAGGCGCGGGACATCAGTTCCTGGCCCAGGGGCCTGCGTGGTCGTTGCCCCTCGGGGAGCCTGGAGGGTGATTGGCAGTTACCACAACTCTAGTGGGCCACTGGGTATCCGGGACCCGTCGCCACCCGTTGTCACCTAGGCTGCTAAGTTCCTGCAGCCCCACGACCTGGCCCCACAGCAACGGCCGCAACCTCGAGCAGGAGCCCCGGCGACTAGCGGTGGGTCAGGGGCGGTCAGGGAGGGTCCCTGCGGCCTGTAGGGGGCAGTGCCGAGCCTAAGAAGGAGACTCAGCTGGGCGGGGGTGGGAGGGTGGGTCTGGGCTACCCCTGGCTACGCAGCGACTGTCACGGCCCGGCGGCCCCTGCCCGCTGTGCGCTTCCTCTCCACGTTTCAGGCCTCAGCGGGACCCTGGGGGGACGTGGCAGGGCCAGCTCGCGACGGCCTGTAGGGAGTTAGGATCAGGGGAGACCCGCGTCGCTTCCCCTCCGCGCGGGGTGACCAGACCCTCCAGAGGCGCCTCCGAGTGGCCAGAGTGCGTCGGGTCGCCTGCAGCTTCCCCTCGCTTTAAGCCCAAGGTGGGCACCTGGACCCGGGGAAGGGCACCCGGGTCCCGCGCGATGACTGCTCCGGCCCCCGGGGAGGGTGGGTGCCCCGAGCCCCAGAGCTGGGCGCCCGTTACCTTGGGGTGGGTGCCTGGAGCCCCGGGGTGGGCACCCGGCGCACGCGGGTTATTTTTGGCGCCCGCGGCGGCATGTGTGTCTGGGCGTGTTTTCCTTCCCCAGGTGCCCGGAGCCCCGGCTCCGCCGCCACCAGAGCTGACTTGTGTCCCTCTCTTCTCTTCCCTGTAGGAATCTTTCGACCATTCTGCCGCCACGACTTTCACCGTGCGCGGAGAGAGCTGGAAACAAACATCACATCTAAATTAAAAAAAAAAAAAAAAGAAAAGAAAGAAAAGAAAAAGCGGAAGAAGCTGCGAGGCGGCGACAGGGAGGAGGCGAGGAGGAGGGGCCGCGCACGGCGGCCCGGCCGAGGCGGCGGCGGGGACGCGGGGACGCGGGGACGCGGCTTTGTGCTGGCGGGTCGCGGGGCGCCCATGGCGGAGTGCGGCCGGGGGGGCGCCGCTGGCGGGGCCCTGCCCACCTCCCCGGGCCCAGCTCTCGGTGCCAAGGGTGCCCTGAAAGCCGGGGAAGGCAGCGGCGGCGGGGGAGGTCGCCTCGGCCACGGGCGGGCGCGCTGTGACAGCGGCGGGGTTTCTAACGGAGACTGCAGCCTCGGCGTGTCCGGGGAAGAAGCCCGGGTCAGCCCCGCCAGGGGACCTCACGTTGGGGTGCTCGCTCCGACCCCCAGCCCGGCTGCCTGCCCCCTCCTCCGGGAAAACAAGCCGGGCGGCCTGCCCCGCCGGAGCAGCATCATCAAGGTAAGTGGGAGAAGGGCGCTCATTGCCCACCCCCAGCCGCCCTTGGGGTCTGTTTCCCCAGGAGGGGAGTGGTGGTGGAAGGAGGGGTTTGTAAGAGGAGCCCATTGCTAACGGGAACCACTGGTGCACGGGTGCTTGGGATGATTGAGCAGGGATTGGATGCCAATGGCATTTAGAAAGATTCTAGAGGTGTTCCTCAATGTGCAGGGGGAACTGTGCTCAGACATTCCCAGTTGAACTTGGGGCTGTCACCTCTCCCAGGATTGGCCTGGAATTATGGCCTGTACCTGGCTGGGCAGGGCATGTTCTTCTGTGGTAGCTTCAGCTGGTAACAGACTGCTAGTAAGGTTTCTTTGTATGTTCAAGGCAGTTAGTGATTATGTGAAAACATTTTCTTAAAAATCCCAGGGGGAGAACAGAGATTATTTTATAGGTTTCTTCGGATCTGTATACAGTTGCCTTTTTGCAAACAGTTATACTTCATGGCTGCAAAGTCTCTGGTCACTCAGTCACACGGAGACACGGAGTAGGGTTCTGAACGTAAATGCAAATTTCCTCTTTCTTAAGCTCAAAAGCACTGAGAGATTACATTCTGGACGGTTTAGGCTTTTTCTTGCTGCAGTAGGCTGGCCTTCAGTTCTGTGGAAGTTCTTTTGGGCAGTTTGCTTGGTCTTGATATCTCTTGCATTGTGTTTAGCAGAAAAAAGTCAGCGATTGTTTTGTGTATTTTAAGCTCAAGAAGTAATATTAGGAACTCCTGAGTTTGTTGTGGTTTCATTCTAATATTACATTTTGGTCTGCAGTGTAAAAATATTTCTTGTGACATAAAGTGAAAAAAAAAAGTTGATGAGCAAAGAAGAACAGAGCCTTAGCAAGACTAGCTCATTCTGCTCAAGTTTGGAGCTAATAGGAAAATGTTGCTTTCTGAAAAGCAAGAGGTTACCAGGACAGTGAGCAGCCAAGCACACTGACAGGGCTGCACCTATAGCTGATGACTGGTGGGAGGGAGGACAGAATGGGCCACAGTGAACAGAGTTGGCACCGGTGGCACTGGCAATTTAATTGGACCTACAGCAGTCTCCTAAGTACAGTGTTAAGTGTCTGATGCTGTTATCAGTTTATACAGCAATCTAGTGAAATACACCACCTTGCTGTTCTGTGTAACAGGCAGTTGTGAAACTGCTTTTGGCTTCGTCATCTGTTTGCACAGTTTATGTCTGGGCAAGCACACAATTGAAGGGTTTAAGGCTCAAGTGTAGTGACCTACCTGCAGCAGGTGTTTTGAGTTTAACTAAGAAAAGTGAAGTATATTTTTGCTGCATACCTAGCTTTTTCATGATTCATATATTTTTTTACGCTGTAGCTTATAGTTCCATGTAAGTTGCTTTCAACTGTGTGTGATAATCAATCGTATTGACAGAGTTATGTGTCATATCTGTTTTTGTCCATGACTAGGGATTTGTGGTGGTTTTGCACGGTGGTATTAATGAAATTTGAAGAGAAAATTCCAGAGAAGATACCAGCCTACTTCAGTTCTTCACCTCCATTTTTCTGGAGGAGCCTGTTTTTACATTAAAAAAATTCCAACTTTATTAGTGTCTGTAGTGGGATTCACAGATGTGACTTAATCACAACATAATTTTACATTCTTGGAAAATTAGGAAGGATGGTTTGCCCATATTTCTGATGTGTGGAATTGAGAACTTGCTGGTAGGAGTCATTTCTTCATTGAAGATTCTAGAACAACATGGGAAAATGATTAATTATACAGAAATCACTGGTTTCTGAATTGTTAAACTTTGAAAGGTTTCTTTGTCATTTTTCTTCTTGCTAATGAAGGCAGTTGGCTTCTTGCTCACAATTGTTTTCCTAGATACACATCACCAGCAACATGGTAAGGCTTCCTGAGTGAATGGAGGAGTGATAAGGAAGTACAAGATTTCTCTGTTACATTCTCTTAATTTCTGAAATGGGTTATTTTGGATTTACCCGTCTCATATCTTATTCATTGACTCGTACCTCCTGAGGTGACTCGTTGACTGCTTTTTCTTGCCAAGTTGATCAAGCCTGGATTACAGGAAAAGGTTGTGCTATAATTAAGTAGGTAACTAGTTGATATGTTTCCCCTTGAATTGGTGCCTTGAAGGATCAAGATTTCAGCAAGTTAGTGTGGTATTTCCTAAAGACATAACAGCCGCTATCCTAATAGAATAAAGAGATCTTTTACTTGAACATCAAATTTCATATAGCAATGAGTAGTGCACAGACATTTTTGGTCACATGAATGGCAGAAATTATATTTCACTTTTGTCAAAGAATAATACAAAGCTTAGCAAAAGCCCATGTAAAAAAGCAACAGTGACCTCCTTCCTGGGTATTCTTGTGTTCTTTTTGAATACAGGGGATGAATGCAGTCAGGTGATGGAATAGTAGAGGCGGAAGTAGATTAATAAGCAAGACGATAATTGGGGGTGCGAGAAAAAAGCAGGAGTAAATTCTAGCTGAGGAACAGAGACCAGAATTTACGGGGTTGCATTTGCTGAAACGTCGGGCTTGTGAGCGATGCCCGTTTCCCAGCTGCCGTCTTCCTTCCAGCCCTGACAGCCCTCTCAGGTGGGGGTCTCAGTGTGTGCAGGCCAGAGCCCAGTGCTGACGTGCAGAACACAGGCAGAAATACACCGTGCTCTCAGCAGAATCCTATGCTCCTTTTACAATCACCTCTTTAGAATTCCTTCTGTTTTGTAAATGCGGCGTTGAGTAAGAAATTGTTGTCAAACTACATTTCTGCCAAAGTAGGGGCACAGATCTATGCCGAAAGAGCTCCTTGGTTGTGGTAACAGTGTTGATGAAAATACAGAGCAAGCAGCCTTGTAGAAGAACCTTTCACAAACACTGTGAGAAGAGAAATAAATCATGGGGCCCATCACCATACTTTTCTACTTTTCCTTAGCCTATTGAAAATAGTGTTATACTTTTGAGATTCTTGACAAAGGTCTATGACTAGATTTTTAGGGAACGGGCCATTATGTTTGTCTTCTTAAATGGTCTAGTAAACGAAAACATCACTTTCATTTTCTCTTTTCCTATAGCATGTCATCACAGTATTCAGTACAATGCACACTTGATTTTGAGACAGTTAATTTGGTTTCTTGTGCATGTACCGTCTGTGTTTTTTACAAATAGCTGAATCCTTTAACTTAGGGGCTTGGTCTAAAAATATGAAGTCGCAATTTGGGCCTAAGATTTCTTTTTAATTTTGGAAATAAGTGAAGCTAAAATGTCTATATATTTGGATGGTTTATTGTAATCAAAACTAATTGAATCTTTTAGTTGGTACTTTAAAAAATGTGGCATAATTTGCATAAAGTAAAATTCACTTTGTTGGTGAGTTCTGTGAGACTTGACAAACACAAATGCATGTTATCACCACCACAGTCAAGATGTAGAGCAGTTCCATCATCTCAGAAAATTCCCCAGTCCCTTTGCAGTCTTCCCCACCCCCGGCCCCAGACCATGGCAACCTTTGATCTGAGATACTTTTTTAATAAGTAGGAAATACAGAAATTGCATTATTTTGGTATTTAAAAGTAGTAACTGCTACCACCATTTACCAAACACTTACTACATGCAAAACACAGGAAAAGTGCTTAACGTAATTCTTTGACTTGGTTCTGTACCAATCATGTAGGCTGAAGAAAACCAGACTTCAGAGAGGTTAACCACTTGGCCAAGGTGTTAGAGCTGGTGGATGTACTCCACTTGGGTACAGCTGCACTCTGCTGCCCCCCAAATTGTACTGGCTGTTTCACATTTTCTGTTTAATTACGGTAGCCTTGGTAACTTGCAACACTGGCTTTGATTTTCCCCTTTAAATGTAGGGGACATGGTGGGGGGGAAGAATCTCTATTTCTGCTGGCAGAAGAGGTTGACAGATAAAGTGGTCAGGCAGCTGTTAGTCACCTGTTGTAGCTGCTTGACCAGAGCCACCAGCTTCACTGGGACTGATGGTTTGACCTTGTCAAGGTGACAACCCTTATTTTTCTTAATATCATTACTGTCATGGTCATAGTATCATGCTGTGTAGGAGAAAGGCCTGTATTACCTTTTTGCCAAAATATATCCCTATGTCTTGATGCCAAGCATCCCAAAGTGGGGAATAAACAGGCTTTTTGGATTTATCATACATATTTAAACAGAATAATAAAAATGTGCCCATGAAATTATATTGTCCCATGGTTTAAATAAACTAGACTACTTGTAGGCAAAAGCTGGGTTATATTTATCAGTTCTGCATAGATAATAAGCATTCAGTAACTGTATTTTGAATTGGATCTTAAATATACTGTTTGCATTCGACTTTAGATATTTTTTTCTTGAGTGGCTGGGGAAAGACAACTGCATGCCCAAAAATCTCGTGGGCATAAATATTGAACAAATAGGAACAGGATCACAAAGTGAGTTTTAGGTCAGAAAATCTATTGGCCAGTCAGCAAGTCCCCACTTCACTTTGAACTAATGCATTTTAGGTCACAGAAGATAACTGTTGGAAGGCCAGGGCACGGTTCCTTCTCTCAGCCGCTCAATTTTCCAGCCTTTCCTCCAAACAGTTATGTTTGACTTGTGTTGTTTTTCATCAGATTCCAATAGGCAACTGACATGAAATTGTTTTGTTTTGTTTTGTTTTTTAATTGCTGATCTCAGCCACTCTATTTTCTTAGATTGCTCTCTCCCAGAATTGGTTCAGTTCCTTTTATAGTTCTGTGTTCTCCACAAGGGGTCTGAACTTGACTGTTCTTTTTTTCTTTTCCTTTTCTTCTTCTTTTTTAATGTAAGTTACCCATGCCTCACTATTGAACAAAATAGGGCAGTGTTATTTTCAGCCGAAATGCAGATATACATGAAGGACGACATTCATATTTTTTCTTCAGTCTGTATTTTAAACATGTATGTCCAAAAATAGATGCTCTGTTCCTTATTAATACTAGCTGTTGGCTGTCATTACTTACTCATCTGCCAGACCCCTGGATTAGGTTAGCTGCCTTTTTGTTTCACCCTAATGAGATTTTGTAGTTCAGGAGATATTCAATTATTTTTACCTGTGGGCGACAGCATCTGAAACTGTGTTCCTACTGATAACAATTGTGAAGCAACAGGGTTGTGCTTGTCATAAGAGTATTAGTAGTCACCCAAACTCAAGTCAGAGCCCCCAGGGAAGTATCAGCAGTTCCTGCTTTCCTTGTGTCAGAATAATTCCAGCCCTGGCCAGATGGCTCAGTGGTTTGGAGCATACACCAAAAGGTTGCGGGTTCGATTCCTGGTGGGGGTGCGCATGGGAGGCAACTGATCAATGTTTCTCTCTCACATTGATGTTTCTGTCTTACTCATTCTCTTCCCCTCTCTCCCTCTACCTCTCTAAAATCAATAAACATATCCTCAGCTTGAGGATTAAAAAAATCATATTTAAAAAAATTCCATAGCTTTAAGGTGCTCAAAATATATAATTAATTACATTGAACTTCAGGGATAGTTATGCAAATGGTCCAGCCTGATGGGAGAACACTTGGCACCTGCCTATTTCCAAGTGGCAGAAGGGGGCAGGTAGCCAGGTGCCCTGCTGGCTACTAGTGCTTGGTCACATGGGAGGAATAATTAGGCAAAATGTATTCTAGCTAATAATCTCAGCTGGGCTGTTCTCTGGGGTTTTAGGCCTCACTCAGGCCATGAGTTGCATGTCTGCATTATTCAGGAGGCAGAATAGTGGTGGGAAAAATAGAGGATGTGGAGTTAGGTGCTTGGATCAGTGTCTGGCTCCCTCTCTTCCTTTCTGTGTTGCCTTCGGCAAGGTATCTAAGTCTGTGTCTAGTTACCCCATCTCCTCTACAGAGAGAATGAAATCCCCCCTCAGAGCGTACTGTGAGGATGAAATGAGATGATGTGAGTGGCACGTGAGAAACTCTCAATAAGTACGTAGTGTGGCTTTAAAAAAATTTTTTTTTATTTTTAATTTCTCTGATTTAGAGTTTATCCTGAAATGAGCAAACTCATTTAGCTCCATTTGAGTTGGAGGTCACTAACATTGCTGTGCCCACTTCGGAAGTCTTGTCTTTTGAAATAGGCAGAAAGTCCCCAGAGAAATTTCTCAGGCATATTCTAAAGATGCTTTCAAGAATTATTAGTTAGGATGCCTTTCTAAATCTGAAGCCCCAGACAACCGTGCACATATCTAAATGGCCTCAGCTACATGGTCTGAGGGTGTTGAACATCAGTTTCTTTGAGTCAAGCTCCCATACGTCTTGGTTTGCCCAGGCAGTCCAGATTTACACCTTTCGTCCTGACGAAATTATTAATAGTGCCTTCTTTCATTCTCAAAGGCATCCTGGTTTGAGTGACAGATAGTATGGCCACCCTGCTTATCTGCTTTTTACAAACTCTTTGTGACAGCGTGGGGGGAGCCCCATGAGACTGCTCTCCGTGCCTAAACTTAGCTCTGGCTCTTGTACCCCTCTTTCCTCAGCTTGGAATGCTTTCCTCCTCTCTCAGTCACTTTCAAGGTCTTCCTCAGCTCACCCCCACTCAGAAGGAATTATTTCCTGCTCTGCCTTCCCACCACCACTCTGCCTGTGTCTCTGTACAGCCCCATTTCCTCCTGCCTCGTAGGTGGCTTACCGACCTTCAGTTTGTGCAGACACCTAGTGTAATGTCTTGTAGGAAGCAGGTATGTGAGTGTATACTTGTTGAATAAATGTGTGATGGATGAGTCAGTGGACATGAATGATGTAACTTACTTTAGAAGTTTGATGAAGGTGTTATTTAGACTTAACTCCTACCGGCTTTGATTGGAATACAAAATTCAATGGGCTGTGTACGTCAGAGAAAAAATTTATTTCACATACATAATTTTGGAAACAATCAAACGGAAGGAAGCACCTTGATTTAACATTGGATTCAGGAATTTGGTTGGTTTCAGAAGTGTTTTGCAAGATGTTGATATGAATGATCTGTCTCCTTTGGTGCCCCTGAAATAAGGGTAGACCTTTGAAAATGTCTTTTGATTTATGTTCTGTCAAAGTTTCAAAAGCATGGTGAGAGAGCTTTACTATTTGTTAAAGCATTTATTTTCTAATGTTCAGTTTCCTTAAGGGATTATAGTTTTTGCTTGGTTTTTTGTTTATTTTTAAGGCACTGAATTACTTAACCTTTTATTGTCATTAACATTGGATTGTCATAAGATATTCATTGGGAGTGCTTTAGAATTACTAATAAAAAAGGAATATAGGCGGGGTTGTAGAAGTAGGCTCTTTAATCCCTAAGCACATTTGGACATATTGGTAGAAATTCTACCTTTTATTGCAATTCAAGGATTAGGTATGGAAGTGTTGCTAAGATGTGCTGTGTCTGCATCATCTCATACAAGTCTTACTGCAACCTGCAAGGAGACATTATCATTCCCTTTTTACAGACAAGGGGACCCGCTCTTTAAGGTGCAGGCCATTCTCAAGCGAGGTTGCGGAGCGTGGATGAGGCACGGCCAGCGTGCAGACCACATCTGACTGTCGTGAAAGCCCACGCTTTGAACTGCTCCATCACCCTTTGTCTATTTCATCTTCTGAAAGGTGTTCTTTGACTTTTTTTTTCCTACTTGCCCAAGCCATTCTGGCTTCTTGATCCTAGCAGTTTCTACCAGTCCTAAAATAGATGACTGGTTTTTAATCAGGAAACTTTGGCCTTTTGGGGCTGAATCTCGGGATGAAGCCAACGCGTACCCAATCAACAAAAAGCCGTCGCCACGGTCCTGCCGCCGTTTCTGTCTGGTCCACAAACCAGACTTTTGTCTTTTTCTTCTCCACTCTCATTTGATTTACTTGAAAACTTTTTGGGAGGAGGGTCATTTTCCGTTTTTCTTTCTTTCTTAAACAAAAACTGAATTTACAGTTACCTACTTTTTAGGTTCGTAGAAGCTAAAGCAGATGATAATACCAGTGTTTTTAGGTGAGCTTTTTTTTTTTATAATATCCATTCTTATTATTGTTTTGGAATTGTCCAGTAATTAAACATTATAAAATACATTAGTGCTTACAACACATTATTGTGAAATTAGTATTCATGTATCTTCTTGGAGTATGCTGAGTATACTGATTTGGAAATAGCAGATGTTAACAACACCTCAGACACTAAGCAGCTGGATTTAAAAGTGATTAATAAGGTAGATTCTGGGATTTTTAGAACTGAAAGAGATCATATAAAATTCTTCTGTCATCAAATGTACACAAGGCCATACTGATTAGTACATTTAGCTCCTAGCTGTGGTTGAGTTCATTTATTTGCATGTTAGCGAAACAGAATTGAAAAAATAGTTATGTAATACTGCAGTATGAGAGTATTAATAGCACAAGATGTGGTCTTCCAAGCAACTATGTTTGAGAATTTGTTTTTTTGCTGTGGATCACTGCATGTGTACATATGCTACACTTGCGCGTTCCTGTACTCTGAAGCCTCTGCTTATAAACAGTGCAGATTAAGAGCAAATCAAATAATGCAGTGGTGGGGGTGACAGGGGTCCCCCGGGTGAAAGACTGATGGGTAGCAGGTGTCTGCTCTCTAAATGGGAAATGCCTGGGAAGGGGTAGGCTGGTTTGGGTTTTGTTTTTGTTTTTATGAGCACTGCTGATGAAGCCTCTGTTGCTCTTGACCAATTAATGTGGCCGCAGAGGGATAAGTGACCTCATTTGCAGCTACCATTAGAATCACAAGCTGTATGACTCTCTGTATGGTTTCCTGATACCTTTTATTTTTCATCTTCCTTCCAGGCTCTGATGTCCTGTGGGCAAAGGAGATGTAATTTTTCAGATAGTGAATATGGCTTAATCTTTATTCTTGAAGGAAATACAGCAAGTTGCTTAGATTTTTATTTGTATGTTCCATGCTAATAGATGATATTAACTACCAGTAGAATTACTCAGATATTTTTATATTGGAACTAACAGAATTCCTGATGTAATATCAGTTTTAAGGATGTGTTTTTCTTTGGAATTTTTGACGACTTATTGAAAGAGATCTAAATGCTTTTTCAAAGCTTTCTCTGGTTTATGTATATTCCCATAAGTGTTTTTATATATATTAAAAATAATAGAATTGCTGTGCCACAAGATATGTATATATTGAGCTTTAGTGAATATTATCATGTAGTTTTTCTAACTGGTTAAACCAATTTATACACCCCACCTGGTTACAAGAGTTCTAGTTGCTCTAATGCTTATTAATACTTGACATTGATTTTTTAATTGTAACCATTTGTGATGGTTACGTAATGGTACCTTCCTGTGGCTTTCAGTTGGCATGGCCCTCGTGGCTAATGACGTTGAGCACCTTTTCATATGTTTTCTAGGTCATTTGGATATTCTTCTTGGTAAAATATCTGTTCAAGTCTTTTGTCCATTTAAAAATTGGGTTTTTATATATTTTAAATTGATTTGTGGGACTTACTTACATTTCCTGGTATGTGTTTTATGTTATATGTATATAATTTAAGAGCTATATATACAAATTAAATAACATCTTTTAATGAGAAACAGTTCTTAATTTTAGTGAGATCCCATTACAGCACTTTTTATGGTTATTATTTTTGTGTCCTGTTCAAGATATCTTTATTTAGCTTAAGACCATGAAAGATAATCATTTGTATATCTTTTTTCCCCCACACTCAGATCTACAATCTTACCTGGAAATTATTTTGTATATGGTGTGAGGTAGGGATCAAGATTTTCTTTCCATCGCCCTGGCTGGTGTAGCTCAGTGGATTGAGCGTGGGCTGTGAACCAAAGGGTCGCCGGTTTGATTCCCAGTCAGGGCACATGCCTGGGTTGCAGGCCAGGTCCCCAGTGGGGGTCATGTGAGAGGCAGCCACACATTGATGTTTCTCTCCCTCTCTTTCTTCCTCTCTTCCCTTCTGTCTAAAAATAATTAAATAAAATATTTAAAAAAATGATTTTCTTTCCATCTGCATCCAATGAACTCAGCACAGTTTATTTGAAAACATCACTCTCCCTCCCCACACCCGTAGTGCTGCATTGGTCCTGTGTCATAAGTCAAGTGACTGTGTGTGTGGATCTGTTTCTGGAGTCTATTTTGTTACATCGGTCTATTTACCTATCCTTGAGTACCACACTATCTTTCTTACTAGGTATAATACCCAACAGATATTAGTCCATTTGGATATTAAAAAGTATGTACAAGATTGCTTATAGTGGCATTAACTGTAACAGCCCAAGCTGGACGCAGCCAAATGCCCATGACTGCTACGTGTACCACTTTAGTCTCTGAAGCATAATGTTGAAAGAAACCAGCCAAGAAAAAAAATGCGTACTCTATGATTTCATTTATAGAAAGTTCAGTAACAGGCAAACTAATGGAAACTTTCACAAACACGTGTAAACCTTTTTGCTGCAGTGGAGCGCCGATGCGGTGGGGAAACCTGATCGCGCCCGGAGAAGCTGTGGAGAGGGTGGAGAACGGGGCGGCTGGAGGAGCAGGCAGACAGTGTCTTTCCTGGCCTGCACTGAGAACACGTAGGCGCTGGGCCCGTGGGACTGACACAGTGGCGAGTTGGGAGTCGTCTTACACTGTTGCCGTGATTGCTGGGAGTTTTTATGATTTGTTTTGGTGTCGTTTTGAGAGTTTTAATTCATTCAGGTGCCCTCAAAGGGTTTAATATTGAAAAGTGTGCTGCTCACAGAAAACTGAGAACCACTCATTTGTGGAGCACCTGTTCTCTGCATGAGTTTTCTAGATAGCGCTTTTTGGCCTCAAAAGCAGTTAAAAACAGAAACCAGTTTTCCAGGTCTGTAGACAAAAGTAAGAGTTAATTTGATTACTGCTGAATAGCTGTCTACCTGGGATCCCAGGAGGTCAGTATAGCGTTTAAGCTCCACTGAGCACTCACCTTGTCCTATGTAAATGTTCTTTCAGGTGGGGAAAACACCAGATCTTCAAATGGGTCATTTGAGTATACACTGGAATTGCCTGGATTTGAAATTGTACTAATGTGCAGATCCACCCTAGCCCAATTGAAGCAGAGTTTCTGAGGGTTTCCGTACCCTCAGCAATTTCAAGGTATAGCCAGGATTAAGAACAGCCAAGAGACCTTTTTCATGTTGGATCTTTGCTGGTTCAGCTCTGTGAGATAACAGGCAACAAGCAGCTGCAGAATTCGCCAGGTGACATCGGTGACCCCGTGGCTGGTGGGTGCAGGGGGTTGGGCTAATCCTTCAGCTGCCCTGGTGGAGCTTTTCCTTCAAGCCTTACCCGAGTTGTCCTTTTTCTGAGGGGACAGAAAATCACAATGAAGAGGAACATTTTCTTAGTCAAATTTGGAGAAACAGATTTTATGTGTGAAAATGATGGTCAGCCCTGTGCATTACTTACGGAGGTGTTTTTGACCCAAGTAGAAGAATATGTCGTGCAGGTTGTCGCAAAGGCCCTGGGGCGGTCGTCGGAGCCTGGCTCTGTAACACCGAGACTCAGCATCACTGTGCAGCCCCTGGTTCCTGGGCCATCCCTTGGCTCTCTTCCATCCCCACACAGGGAAGACATCTGTGTGTCCATGACATCATGCCTCGTGGAGGAAGAGCTTTCCCAGGAGGGAAGTATTTTAGAAAGAACTAATTTTACTGAGGCATGAGCACTCTTTCTAGAAAGAGGTGATTGCACATTTCAAACTATGCTGAATCGACTCCTCACACTTCCTTTAGCTACCTCATCTGTGCTCAGGTGGCAACGCGTAGCAAAAAGGCTGTTTACTCATAGAAGATTATAAATCAACATTTGCCAGACATGTACCTATTTGTACAGGGGGAAAGACCCAGTGTGTGAGGTGGCAGTGCACCACGTTAGGGTGGCCTGAAAGTAGGGCTCGGTACACCATGACCTTTGGGTAAATGTCTGCTCTCTGAATGCTGTCTAGCACTTTCCTCTTGCCACACAGGCATTTGTGGTCAGGAGGAATGACCATTGAATTCCCAGAGCATCTATAAAAATATTTTATTGGCTGCAAGACAGTAACATGAAAATGTCAGTGTTGCTTATTTCCAGTCTCAGTTACTTGGTGTGTACTCTTTTAGTTGCTCTGTTAGCAGATCATCAATGTTCACAGTTATTCTTTTAATAATTTTTTTCTCTTCCAAATTAACATGGGGGGGGGGCTTCCAGCAGAGAAGCTTGTGTCCACTGATTCTAGGTAGGTGCCAAAGAAGAGACAGGGTCTGGTGGGAGGGCTGCATCCTTGGAGACTCCAGTCTGTGGAGGCTGGAGGAATACCAGCAGTTTATCAGCAGAAAAGAATTCTCAAGCCTTCCTGATCCCGGTGATGCAGACCCATATATTAATACTTATATCTTTAATAGGTAGTTTAATTTATTTCTTTGCCAGTGTGAGGCATGGTGGAAATGAACATTAATATTCTTACGGGGAGAAATTCTACATTCTTTTTGTGAAAATTTAGTGCTCTGTGGTGTTGACCAAGCAAAGAATCAGAGAGGCTCCGTTTTCTACAGCACAATTAGCCAGATCTTCTTACCCATATTCTTTGTTAGGGAAGAAAGTGTTGTGGGAGAATATTTTTAAATAGTTAAATAGCCCTTTGTCCCGACGAACAGCCGCCATTGATGAACGCTCCCCCGAGGGGCCTGGCCACAAGGGAGTGAAACTAAATAGGAGAAATCGGACACAGAGCACTCCGAGGGCACCTTACTTAGACGGAGATGGGGCATGTGCTCTCTGTGGCAGTGCCCTGCCCTCAGGGCATTTCTCCTGCTGTCCTCCTCATTGCTGGCTGTGAGGTAAAACAAGGAGGAAGATGGCTTAGAAGATGTCCCCAAAGGAACAAGGCAGGCACAAGCTCCTGTTCCCCAATAGAATTTGGCAACTCTCAGGCCGACCATTCCTAGGAATACTGGGGCCATTAGATCCATAAATTATGCTCCAGAAGAGCTCTTCCAACCTTTTCCACACCAGGCTACGGATAGAAAATGATATAAGTGTCCTGCTGAGTTTGAGGGGATTGCTTGTGGCTGGAGGCCTCCCCCAGCCAGGTGAGGGCAGGGATGGAAGGTGGGGGATTGCCGGGATCAGTGTCTTGGCCAGTGAGTAATCCACTTGTGGCACACAGTGGTGTTCCAGGGCGCACTGGCACCCTGACCAGGAGGCTGTGCTTCAGAGGGGGTGCAGAGGAGAGCAGAAGCGTGAGGAGAGGTACCATTGGCTTTGGAGTGTCCTGCATCTCTTGCTGCTGAGGCGGTGCCCTCCATGACACAACTCCAATGGCAAATCCACTTAAGTGGCAGATCAAAGCTTGGCTCCAGGACATGCCATGGAGTTGCTGCCGCTGTGCAGGCGACAGCACTCAGGTCATCTTGGCCTATGGAGGTGAGAACTGAGCAGAATGGACGGTCTCCAGAGTGAGATGTTCCAGCACTACATTCACTGGGGGCCGATTTCCTGTGTAGAGAGGACTGTTGATCTATCCTTAGGCTGTTCTGCTGTATCTGAACAGAGCAGACCAGTGCAGTCATGTTTAAAACAACAACTTAAGAGCCTCGGGTAGGCAGGAAGGCCAACTTCCTTGAGCTTCTCTGCAGAGGTTCAAACACGAGACATGAACTCCAGTTCCGGCGGTCAGGGAGCTGGCCGGAGGGGACTGGAAGCTGTGAGTCAAGAGTTTTGGGCTCTGATTTAGGGTTTGTGACTCTGTTTTTATTTATCGGCATCATGAGCTGATGGGTTGGCATGATTGTTTTCATTACTGCCAGGATAGAGCCAATGAAGTCTTAATCTCAGCCTCTTGAAAGGTTCTGTTATGAGGTAGCATTGATTGGGATACTGAAGCAGATAACCTTCATTTTTCCCCGGGACCAAGGTGAAAATTCAGAGAAGAATTCAGGAAGTCTCTGAAAGCAATAGTAAGTTACATGTAGTTTTTTGTGTATTTTTAGTATTTTTCAGTGGACTTGAAAAGGTAATAACATTTTTAATTAATGAAATTACACTTTTTTTTCTCATAGAGGATCCAATTGAAGACAGAGAGTCTGAACTTTAGGTCTAGCTTGTATTTTGACTTGTAACAATATCAGTTGGAATTTTTATATCTCACTGTATTCTCTACAAATTGAAAAAAAGCTCTATGTTACTCTATCTACCCATTTTATCAGGCTGATCACCCTAATGTTTTGAAAGGAGTTTAAAGCTACTAAAGCAAGATGTTATGAAAACAGAAAATGGTAGTAACAATACTCAGAACCAAAAAGAAAAAAGCCCAAACTGGAAAATTCCTTTGTATGCTAATCACACATCATATTTGCATAGTTCTTTAATCTCTACAAGGGACTTTTAACGACTCAGCTTTCTCTCACAACTGTCTTGTGCTGTGGACATCGTTGGTGGCCCCCCCCATTATAGGTGAAAAAGTTGAGTCCCATGTGTACAAAATCGCACACGGCCACACAAACCGTTAGTGACATGGAGCGCTGGGCCCAGGTCTCCTGTCCATGTCCCTGCGACTCGGGCATCTTCACACATTTTATATGTGTAAATTGGAAAGGTGGCACTTCTTTCCTCACCCACTTAATTAACGAGACACGAAAATAGAAACGCAGCATCGTCAAAAGGTAATCCGGAGCCAGCCTTGTTTTCCTGCTGTGAAAGGAACTGAGGTGTGATGCCTTGGGCATTTGTCTCTGGCCCCCTATTACTTAGAAAAATTAACTGCTTCGCTGCTTATTCTGATAGGCAGACCATCTGTACATCCTTGAAGCTAAAAAAAAATTTGTATTTTTGCACTGAAATTATTCAGCAAGTCAGACATATTTGTCATTCCAAGAAAGCGACAATATTGCTCCCTGCCATTCCGGAGGCCACCTGTTGCTTTCAAGGTGCTGCTCCTGGGCGATAAAGACCTTCAGCGTGGGGGGGGGGGGCGAGTGGAGCCAGCTGTGCGGGGGCAGCCCTCTTCCCACGGCCACGGGACCCAGGTGAAGCTGGTGCTGATGAGGACAGGGTCACAGCCTGTCCTCCTCTGAACCGGGAGCTTCGCAGAGAGAAAGACTCCGCTCTCTGGTCCAGTCTGCATCCCTGACTCTGGATGGGCAGTGCCCACACAGATGGGTAACTCTCGGCAAGGAAATCGTGGCTGTGCATCCTGCCACCTCCTCCCTACCACCCTTAGATTTATCTCTTGCTTCGCAGAGAAACCTCTCCGCCTTTGCCTTGAGGCCTGTCCACCAGTCAGGCCTCCCTCTCCTCCCCACAGCCCCTGTGCCCCAGACCCCATCCCCTCCCCTGTGTCTTAATTTCTCCTTCTGTGCATATGTCTCCCCCGTCATCACATAAACATGCTCAGGTTCTTAAAAAATAAGAAAGACAGCAGTAACTTTACCCCTCCCTCTTCAGCTCTTTCTTCACCGGTATCTTGAGAGTGGCCATGATCTTCTGCTCCATTTCCTTTCCTTCCCTTTCCTCCTCCACCTTCCCCCACCAGTGAAGGTCATCAGGGCTCACTGTGCCATCCGGTGAATAGGCCTCCTTCCCTTCTGCCAGGCCTCATCTTGGGCAGCTTTTTCACAGCCGTAGCTGCAGTTAAACTAGGTGTTCACTTAGGTGTCTCACATGGATGTCTCTAGCTCAGATTTGCCCTCTTAGCCTGAGATACTGCTGTCTACTCAGCATTCCTGTAGCATGTCGCTGCACATCCCACGGCAGCGTGTTCAAATCCTGCCTTCCCCTTCTTATCCTGCTCATACCCTCCATCGGGTCCTTTTCTGGAGCTGTTCAGTTGGCACACAGTATCACCATCCATTCTGCTTTATTTAGGGTCAAAGAATCAGTCTCAATAAAAGTATTTTTTTATAGGATTTGGGAAGCTTAGGAAATTATCGCAAGCTCTTCTCACAAGAAAAATGCTTGTGCTTTTTTTGTTTTTTTTAAAGATTGGTCAGTTCCGATATATGTTGCTATTAAAATTAGGTAAGTGCATGGTTTCTAGAGCAAGAGCATGGGCTGAATTGAATTAAAATGTTTGAACTCTTAAGCATAACTTCTCTGTAATTTTCAGTCTAAAATGGTTTAGAGGGAATCGTACAAGTAACTAGGTATTCATATGCCTCTGCCTTCAACCTCCATTAATCTCTGAGAGTCTCTTATCATTATTTGCCATGTGTTGGTTCTGTTAACATTGCAAAGCAAAATTTAATTGGTGTCTGGCTCAGACACATTAGTTTCTTACAGGGAAAGTGTTATAAGTTAGGAACAGGCATATTTGTGAGCCAAAGAGGGACCATTTTTAAGCATTTTGAAAAGAGGTATCTACATGAAGAATTTGTTTTCTTTGAAGGTTTCAATTTGGCATCTAATTATCTTTAGACTAGGACAATAGTTCTTACTCTGAGATCTGTGATTTATAACATTTTTCTCATCGATTTCTTTCCTGTGACTTTGGAAAAGAAAATTGTGTGTGTGTGTGTCAAAGGTATTACTGAGTGGTTTTGCTACAGGTGAGTATCAGGTGGGATGGAATGACAGTAGGCATGGTCTGGAAATCGCCGTTGGAGCGACCTTCACCTTATGGGATCAGTTTAGTTCCCCTTTGATAGACGCTAATGCAGGCCTGTTCTGTCACATGATCATGGACACCCAGCTCTTCCCATATTGGAAAATACTGCAGACGAAAAGTGTGTTAGAGCTCCAGCCCTTTAATGTCCCTTTTGTCGCCGAATATGGTGAGACACAAACACCCTGTGCTGGCTGTGCAGCAAGGTGCTTGCCAGGGAAGCTGTAGAATCAGCAGGCATTCTGGTGTGCCCAGCAGTGGTGGGATGGGGGCACTCAGCTGTGTGAGAGGACGGAGCTGTGGAGTTTGGGTCACGTGTCATACGACCAGGTAGGAGTTGCCCTCTGGTGGGAGAGACCCGGGAAGCTGTATTTTTGGGTCATGGTCAGGTTGGTTCTGTGAGTATAGAAGGAGAGAATTGAAGGAGTTTATCTAACACAGCAGTGCACGCTCAAGGTTGCTGACATTTCTTCTAATATGTTAAAGCAGATTTTGGCAGGACAAGTCCCTTCAGCCTGCACCTGGGTGAGCTGTTGGCATTCTTTGTTACAACCACCTGACGGTTTTCATCTGTTGTGTGTGCGTGGGATTTCAGAGAATTCGTCCTTTGTGATCTCTTTTTGGAAGGCGCGGTGGCCGCGGCTATCTTTGAAATGTAGCACTGTGATGGTAAGAAAACCTCCATCCCGTGAGGAGGGAGCATCTGGATGCGGAGCAGCTGACCTGGCCTCACTGCCTAAGTGATAGCAGTACCACATGCTGTGAGAACCCGTCAGGTTCCTGGGTCCTTGCTCTGTGTTGTCAAGTCTGCCAGCCAGTAATCCTGAAAAACACTTGATGCTTGCAAAGTTGCCAGTTTCGCAAGAACCATGGCCATGATTTTCACTCCTTAACCATCAAAAGAGATCCTGACAAAAAAAACAGGAGTAGACTATGGGTTCCACTTGGTTAACACTGAGGCCAAGTGTGAGAGGAGTGTGTGTTAGACATGGTTGTGTGTTTTAAGAAAGGGAAAAACCCTGTTTCCTGCTGGGTTGGCTTGTCAGTGGCCCTTTGAGTGAGGTCCGTCTTACAGGTCCAGGCTTTGCCATCACCATAGCACAGCTGCTGGAGAACCAGGACTTCTTTGGCCCAGGTGCCATCCAGGAAACAGGCCTGGAGGCCTGTGACCAAGTATATCTGCCGGCCAGAGTCAGTGACACAGCCGCAGCAGCCTCTGTGCAGGCAGAAGCCTGTAGACTCCAGGAAAAACTGCAGAACGCTTTTGAAGGTTATTTTCACTCTGACAGCCTTATATTGAACGTGGACTTGAAGGTTATTTTCACTCTGACAGCCTTATATTGAACGTGGACTGAATCTTCTCCCTGACACAGATGGCACCAGTGGGGCTGTCCTTGCTGCAGGAGGCCCCCGGCTGTGTGGGCACAGGGAGTGACGTACAGTGAATGGAACTGGGAGAGGTTTTCGGGGACTGTCGCACTTCTTCACACAGCCTATCCTAGCCTGCTGGCATAAGGGCTGTGTTTCCCTTGGCACCACTCGCCCTTTGTCGCTAAAACAAAAACTAGAAGTCAAAACTGATTGACTGTCAAACGCCAGGACCCAATTTCAACTTCTGTATCAAAGTAAAGCAGCTGCCTTCTAATTGAAAATTTCTTTTAGTATATAGTATACTTCTGTTTTAGCTGCACTGTTTAGATGTATTTCCATTTCTTTAGGAAGGAGCGAGTTAAATTTCTCATTTGAAATAAATTTGAGAAATATTATTTACAAAATTAAAAACCTTCTATGTGAAGGAAGTGGAGTTCCAGTGAAGGCATTAACTGTAGGCAGAGTTTTGTGGCTGTGCGCATATGCTTCTGAGACGTTTTCTTCAGATTTCCAGGGGCATCTGAATTTTTAAAAACAGCAGTTGCCGATTCAGAGCAAGACTGTGCGGCTGCAGCAGCTCTAGCTAACTGTTTAAGCCCCGCAGAATATTGACAGCATGCAGATCCTATTAGTGCTGTGCCCATCTTTGCAGGAGGAAGCTGAGATGGGAGGGGTCCCCGAAGCGGAGGAGTAGTTGCTGCCAGGTGCCCATCACTGTCCGCGTCCAGCCAAGGTACCGCCCACCATCTTCCGCTTTGAGGAACACGCCCCAGATCCACCTGCAGAAGCTCCCGGGGCAGGAAGCGCTTAGACGTCGCAGGGCTGCGTTTTGAGTTTTATGGGCCTGGGCCCTTTGTTCTTTGTGGGTTTCCTCCTCTGTTACATAAAAAATTAAAAATTGTATTTCACAACTGTGTTGGCATAAAGACAAACCTATTAATATTATAGATTAAAACATTTTATTCAACCTAAAGGTTCTTTTGCTTCCTTCTGATTTTAAAAGAAATT
>PVJI01025098.1:0-20979 GCA_004026765.1 Micronycteris hirsuta | reverse complement strand
CTCTCTGCTGCGTAGAATTCCATTGTGTAAATGTACCATAGTTTCTTGATCCATTCATTTGTAGATGGGCACTTAGGTTGTTTCCAGCACTTGGCTATTGTGAATTGTGCTGCTATGAACATAGGAGTGCAAAGGTTCTTTTGAATTGGTTTTTCAGGATTCTTAGGGTATAAACCCAGTAGTGGAATTGCTGGGTCGTTAATCTGAGCTTTGATAATCAGGAATGAATTGCAGCTTGTGTGCCAGGCAGCCGCCCAGGGGACCTTCAGGCGTCCTTGATCCCTGGCACTCATGCTCCTGTGCGGGAGCCTCACACACTGAGTGCAGGCCGGCCCGGTGACCAGGGAGATATGACAGGAGTAAGGGTGTCTAATTTCTTTTTTTCCACATTATTTTTTTAATTAAGATATAATGGGCCTACAATGTTGTATAAGTGTAAGATATACAAAGCACCGGTTTGATTCATTTATGTAAGGTAATATGATGGCCACTGGCGCATCCGCGAACACCTCTGTCACGTCACACGAGGACACTCGAGGAGCTTCATGTGGGGTGTGACTGATGCTGTGGCCCACGAGTCAGCCCAGCCTTGCCAGTCATCCGAGGGAGCCACCTTGGAATTACAGGCTCCAGGCCCAAATGACTGCTGTCCCAGCCAACAGCTGATTGGGACCTCAGGAGAGACTGCAAACAATCCATGGAGTCAAATTGGCAAATTTCTCACCCATGGGCACAATGACAGATAATCACTTGTTATTGTTGTACTAAGTAAATTTTGAGTGGTTGGTTACATAGCTATCGATAACTGAGACATTGAAAAAAGTTCACTCACAAACAAAGTAAACTTACTCATTCAAACATCATATATGTATTAAAGGCTAGTACTTTGAGGTTTTTGTGGAGGAAGCATTAATGTAGTCGTCTTAGAGAACGCATATTCTAACGAAGGTGATTTTTTTTCAATGTTTTAAAGACATCTTAAATGTTAAAAAAAATAGTAATGCAGTCATTACAAATTAAGACATTCTTATGCAGGGAATGTTAATGGCTGAGATGAAGAAAATCAGGGGCTTATCGGGGAAGAGTGTTTTTGAAAAAGTGTTCTTGGCAGCCTCTCTGAGGAGATGGCATTTAAATTGGAACGAGAAAGCTGAGAGGAGCTGTGTCATTCGCTTGTGGAGGAAACCGCAGATTCGCGGGTGCATCGGTCCTGGGATGAGGAAGGGCTTGGCGCGTTTAAAGGAAGGAATGAAGACAGGGGCTGAGTGCGTGATGCAGATCACGCATAAGGAAGGCAGGATGGAAGCAGAGGCTCCACTTTGCAGAACTTCGTAACTCGGGAAGGAGTTAGGATGTGCAGTGATTATCCACTGACCGGTTTTGAGCAGAGGAAATCCCATTGTCATCAAATCCAATTAATGGTGGGCACCAAAGTCCTCCTTTGCAACAGTGACAGTTTCTTTAGCAATTGAGTGTGTCTGATGACGGTGAAGTGTCCCCGCCTCAGTGACGTTTCTTGATGAATACCACTATTTCTACTGATTTTGAATGTGTTCACTCAGTGGCAAACTGTGAGATGCATACGTAGTGCAAACATTTGGAGAATGATCCCTGATACCTAAATATATTATTATCTATTTTAGAGAATTTAATATCCTTAAGAATAAGCACCTTTGGGTTTGGTTTGTATTTGGAATGCTGCGATACCATGAAGGCATAGCAATAAAGAACAGAATGATTTCCTGAAGCGTTCGTGCATCAGAGAGGTAAGGAATCTTTCAAGACAAAGATCTGCTTAATTATAATTTACAAAATTCCTCCCTAAAATCAAGAAAATCATTTTCGTTACCTAGATCCTCAGCCCGCTAATCCAAAGAATCATCAAAAATAGCAAGTACAATTTTCTTCTAGTTTAAGGAACCCAAATTGTGATGAATCATGGTACAGACATGAGTTGACAAAACATAATAATGCGGGCAGCATTTCAAAAAAAAGAACGTGTTAATTTTGGATTTGCAATTTGCTACAATTCTAATAGCTCTATTACTTTAATGGTGGATATTCAATTTGAATTTTGCAATTTCTCCCTCAAAAGGATTGAGTGTCAACTCAAATTTTGTAATTTGCATTAAAATAAAATTTTTTAAAAAAAACCTCTCTCTTCAGTGGAAAGTACTGTTTGTCACCTGGCAGGTAATAATTTCCTACCCCACCTCTTCATTCTGGTGAATATTTTTCCTTTCAGAGAATATATTAAATCAAAAGAACACATTTTATGCTAATGCAATCTTTGTAAAGGCTGAGATAAATTTTCGAGTACTGATAATTTTAAACACCCTACAAGAGGATTCTAGAAATATTGGTTTCTTATTCCTAGGGATGATGTTGTCTCAGAAAGCAATGATTTTATATATTCATTTTCAAAAGACTATTTCCAAGAGATATATTTCTAGGAAATACCTTTCTCAAAACAGGCATTTAATTTACCTACTGAAGAGCCACATTTCATAATTAAGCATTTTCAAAAGACACACACACATACACACAGTGATCATTTTGATTTTAAAATATGTATCAGCTCAAATAGTAAATTTTTGAATAATTAAATGTATTCAATAATTCAATAATTATACAAACACTTGTTTAGCACTCACTTTGTTTAATGATTTTGCTAAGCGTCAGGAATTCAAAGTAGAAAAAGAAATTTTCTTTCTTCAACCAGCTACTAGCAAAGCTCAGGAGATGAAGCATTTCACGTTATAGCCCTACAGTCTTCTACAGAACAAATAGAAGAAGATAGCCACAACAGTGATCTTGGAAACAAACCCAAGGGAAGGCTTCCTGGAGGAGGTGATACTTGAGCTGGGTTAGAAGCCTGAGTTAGAAAGTAGGGAAAAGTATTGCAAGCAGAAGAATGCAGCATGCCACGAGAAAAACATTCTGCGTTTCAGAAAAATAGTTGTTTGACATGGCTGGAATCCTAACATATATATTTTGCAGGGTCAGCAAAAAAGGAAAATAATCAAGAAAGAGCAAGATTAGAGGGACTTCTTGGCTCTATGATGATATCATGACTTTATTCATGAGGCAAAAGAAAACCACAGGGATATTTTCACTAAGCTCTTAAATCTACTTTAGAAAAAAATTTAAACAAAAACTAGTTGATGGGTTTAAAAAAAATCGTCCTCAGTCATGTTTGCCATGCTGATGTTGTCCTCGCTCTACATGTTTGAAAGAGAAACCCAATACTGTCCTACTCATGAAGGTGGCTGGCACATCAACCTCAGAGAGCAAAGTCCTTAATTAAGGCTCAGCTCAGCCACCGCGGAGCAGCCGTCTTTGCCGTATCGATCTGGGTAAACTGCTTAGGAGAGTGAAAATGCCCTTGTCTTTGTTTATTTTCCTTACACAGCCAGAAGTGAAATTTCCGTTGTTGGGGCTTCAGCAAAATAAACCGATGGCGCCTGATCTGCAGGCCGACCACCCAATCTCCTTCACCTTTCGTTCTCAACACGGCCGTAGCTGCCCATCGGGAAGGCTGTCACCTTCAACACATTTTCCCTTGGCCACCATGTCTCAGGACCTTTCTTTCAGGACACTGCTGTGAAGGTGCCCCTGAAGACAATGTGGGAGACAGACTGTCCCGAGTAGAGCACTTGAAGAAATAAACCCTGGTGCTCTTTTAAACAGGATATCATGGATGCAAGAGAAAACTAGAAAACCCCACCACCATTAAAAAAAAAACAAAACAAAAAAAAACTATAACAAAACTTTTTCTCTCCAGCCTGTGTTTTGTGTAGCCAGTATGAAGCCATATCAAGTGCTATTTTGTGTTTGTGAAGAAATCAGGAAAACCGTCTATTGTCACACACAGTGAAGCGATCGTTAAGCTGTTTTTAACTGAATTTCAGGGAGTTTATCATTGCACGGAAGACTGTTTCCTCTGTAACCTTCGGTGTGGAGTCATCATGCCCAGGGGCATACATTATAAGTGTTCACAAAAGTTTAGGCAGTTGTTAGTTGTTGATGTAGTGCAGTTATCAACCGCGAGTGCCTTGGGGTAGACTCGCGGCTGTGGAAGCTGAGCTGAGATCCAAGTGCAAGTTGACTCATTCACTAAGGAGTTTCTAGGGAAACGGCCTGCAATCATGTACTTGTACTTGTGTTTCCTGATCTGCTCCCCTCACTCCGCTGACAACCCTGCAGAGGGGAGCTTCAGTCTGATTCACAGGGGAGGTCTGTCAGGTTGTAAGGTTGTACCTTGATGTGAACCAAGCCAACAGCGCTAAAACCTTCACATTCCAATGCCCATCTTTAGCGGATTCCAAAGGGACTTCAATTCCAAAGCACTCTGACTCTTTCCATGAGGGATCTGGTAGCCATGGATGCCAACTTTTATAAGAAAAACTGTCATGAATCTGGGAAGAGCAAAAAAGAGGGTAAGGGGATCTGATGGGAGCAGAGAACTTATATATTTACCTTTGGCCAATGATTTAATTGAATAATGGACACATAAGTAAAGATTTGCTGAGAAGTTATAGGGATCTTGAGAAAGGTGGTTTACAATCAGAGCTATCCTGAACATTCATGAAATGCAGACCACCGAAGTATAAATATCTAAGATAAGAATCTCCATTTCAAAACATTCAATTTACCGAAATGGCGAAAAGATCAGGGTGGTGGTGATGTGCGCTGCAAGCCAGGATTCGATTGGAAAGACTGTTGGGACAGTTGCCTGAATGGAATTCTATCCTTAAGTTTGCTTCACGCAGTGAGTTAGGATGTCGGGGCACTGAACAGATTTCTGCCTTATGGATGCTGTGGTACACCAATCAGACTTTCTCCTTCCAGGCAAAGGCATGTATGTCCACAGCTACCAATGTTGGAAACTAAGACTTCACAACTGAGTCCTTCCTCAGGAAATTGCCTTGGGCCAGAGCATGTAGCTTTATCCAACCCTAGGTCCCCTCTCTGGGGATAGCCTGCATCTGCTGGGAATTCAAGTACGAAGCTCTGACCCTTCGCCTTGATTTTAAAATATCGGAGGGACTGTCCCATTACTGGAGCAGCCTGTGGGATTCCCCAAGTCTCCCTTTGCAATGACAAAGTTCATCTCCTCCCTCTCTTCAGTGCCGTTCCTCCCACCCTGTCACAGTTGTTCCCTCCCCCTCCAAGAAGTGTCCTGAAGCTGCGTCTGCGCCTCCATGTCTGTCTGATGGGAATATCACGTGCGGATGTTGATCCCAGAAGGTAGAATCTAGAATGGAATTTTGTCTTTTGTAAGTAAATGCACATAAAATAAAATTGGCCATGTTCATCATTTTAAGATGCACAATTCAGTGCTATAAAGTACCTTCCCAATGTTGTGCCAATACCACCGCGCTCTAGTTCCAGATAAGGACCATCGCCCTGAGGGAAACCCTGTCTTCACGAGGCAGCAATTGCTCATTTTCCCCACCCTGCAGTCTCACTAATCACTAATCTGCTGTCTGGTTCTATGGATTTACCTATTCCCAAAACGTTATTCAAATTGAATAATCAAATAGGTGGCCTTTTGCATCTGGCTTCTTTCACTTAGCGTAATATTTTCAAGATTTATTCATGCTGTGACATGTATGGATACTTTGTTCCTTTTTATGGCTACATAATATTCTATTGTGTGGATATATCACACTTTGTTTATCCATTAATCCATGGATGAACATTTGGGTTGTCTCTACCTTTTGGCTCTTATGATTAGTGCTACTATGAGCATTCATATATAAGCTTTTGTTTGAAAGCCCATTTTCAGTTAGTCTCGGTATATATCTAGGTAAAAAATTTCTCAGTCATATGATAATTCTAATTTTAACTTGTTGAGAAAAAGCCGAACTGTTCCTATTGTACCTGCATCATTTACAACTGGTAATATTCCGTGAGCGTTCCAGGTTTTTCACATCCTTGCCAACACTCGTTGTCTTCTGTGTCTTTGAGTATGGAGATCCTGGTAGGTATGAAGTACTACTGTATTTTGCTGTGTATAATGCACACCCACGTTTCTATGCGTGTTACACATGGGATTATTATACCCATTAGTGTACCCAAGGTATGTAATCATCATTCCCATGTATAATGTGCATCTTTATATTTCCCTCCAAAATTAGGGCCAAAAAATGTGCCTTAGACATGGCAAAATATGCTACCAGTGTGGTTTTGATTTGCATATTCCTAATAACTAATGATGTTGAGCATCTTTTCATGTGCTCACTTACTATTTTTAATTGGACTGTTTGCCTTTGAACTGTGGAGTTGTGTGTGTTCTTTGCATATGGAGAGTGAGATTTGGAGGTGCTATTACATGCTGCCCAGTGGGCATGGTAGAGGCATCACTGGTGGTGTCCTGACATCATCTGGCCGGTGGTGCAAATGTGGAAACTGCCCCCCTACCCCACCCCATGGTAAACTGAGCTGGGATATCGTGGAAGGAAATAACTCTGGCGGATGTGATATCTCAGGCATAGGGATTTTGTAATGACACGTGCTACAGTATCATATGCCTCTTGGTCAAAGTTTTCAATGTATTGGAGAAATACAAGGAAGTATGTGAGAAATTAGCTATCAGATCACTAATTAAAAACTAAATTCAAAAAGCAGAATTCTTCTGTAGCAGCATATACAGGACATTTTAGTTGCCTAGAGCTTGGGCTCAGAGCACACTGAGGATTGAGTTGGAAACTTAATTGTAATGACAGCAGAGCTCCCAAATAATGTTGGGTTCTGAAAACCAGAATGTCTGCTCTTCCCGGGTCAGATTCACTGCTTGAGAACGACTGGGACCGTGAGATCTGAGATGAAAACATCTCTGTTGATGCACTCAAAGGTCTGGAATCCCCAGATTCCCCTGCACTTTCTGTGCCTGCAGAAATTATTTTACTTCTCTTGGATGAAGAGTAGGACCCTCTCCATTCCCTTAGTGGAAGGTAATGCAGAGCTTTTCAAGACTCATGCCTTTCTTAGGGTACATTCCCGCCTCCTCTGCTGGTCATCAGAGCAATGGTGAAGGTCAAGTGACGGCATGTGCCAGGGGGAAATCCCAGACCAGACTATGATTTTGACAGAAATGTATTATCTATTGGATCACTGTAAACTTTGCTCTATTGTTGAATGAATCAACTGTTTACCATCTTTACCACTATTAGTTATACTGTAAAAGTAGATATTAATACATAGAACTTTGAATTTAAGTTTAATTCTCTGAAATGACATTACTGGAAATAATAATACTTAACAAAATAGATTCTGGTTTTCTCTTAAGCTTGATGGTATTAGTTATATAAGTGTTTTTATATCTATATGTGACATAATTATAACAAAATATATTGCATCTTATTACATTATACTATTATACAATTTATTTTATACATAAAATATATATTATATACCATATAATATATGTGAATAAGCAAACA
Organism: Micronycteris hirsuta; assembly: GCA_004026765.1. Lineage (NCBI taxonomy): Eukaryota > Metazoa > Chordata > Mammalia > Chiroptera > Phyllostomidae > Micronycteris > Micronycteris hirsuta. The sequence continues at coordinate 13,531 of PVJI01025098.1, read as the reverse complement.
ATATTTGCCAGTCTAATAGGGGTACATTATACTTATTCATACATGTCTTCTTCTCTTTGATTACTATTGAGATAGAAATCTTATTCCATACACTTGATAACTACTTAATATTTCTTCTTTGTAAATGGTCCATTCAGGTCTTTTTCCATTTTATGTCTTGAATGCTTGGTATTTTCTTACTGATCTGTATAACTTTTCAATATTAATAAAGACTTTGTCAGTTCGTCACATTTCCTGGAAGTACTCTTGGCAGCTTCTTTGGAAATAGACCTTTTATAACCTTTTTGTTGGTATGTTGCTTTGTGATTGCTACTTTATTTCTAAATTTAAAACTGCACCTGCATGTCAGACATTTTTCTCAACAGTCTGCTCCATTTTCTTCTAGTTATCTATGCTTTCATCTTAATACTCAACTATTTTGGCTCCTGACATGTCTCTTGCTCAGTAGCAACTTCACTATTCTCCTCTAGAACAAAAATAAGCAGAAAGCGTAAATGTCCTCCTCACACCCTCCTCCACCCCACACTTGGCCTCATCCCTTAGCTGGCAGGAGAGAGAACGCGAAGCCTTCTGCAATGCTAGCAAAACATCAAAAGTAATATTTTACATAGGAGAGGTTAGACCCAGGGTTGATTGCTTTTGATCGATCAGTAACTGTATATTAATGTCATAGGATAGTAAAAAAGAGGAAAACCTCCTAAACGGAGACCATTAAATATTGTAAGCCTATCACTATGAGCTGCAATAATTTGTCACTGCTTTTCCTTCCCACATTCAGGTCACAGTATTTATCAAACAAACACACCTACATTTTCGGCGAGTCCTGCAATTCTAATGTGATTACTGGCTAAATCAAAGAAAATGTGCTGTTAGCATCCATTTTATTCATCATACCAATTGTGGTCAAAGGGGATGAAGTGAAGATTCAGTGGGACCAAATATTTGATTCAATCAGATTTCAATGGAGGAAACATGACTAAATCAATGGGGGAGAGAAAGGAAATGAAAATCAGCGATAGTTTAAAAATACTCTTCATGCGAAATAGCATTTCTCACATTATTATCAGCACGATTTGAAGTTACTCAAGTGGAGTCTTAATTTGCTTGAGTAGAACCAGCAGGTTCATTAACCGCTGCTGAGACCCCTATCTATTTTCTCTTTGATGACTTTAAATTCAGCATCATGTTCTCTGCCCAGACTTCAACAGGTTGGAGGATGAACAAGAAAAATCTTGGGATGGCAGGATCTTTATAGAAAAAAATTGCCCTTTGTCTATTCATGATGCTGGTGGAAATGTGGCAAGTTTTAAATGGAAAGGTTTGAACAGTAAGGACACTGAAGTCCTATTTCTGGATCCCAGAGTGCTTAAAAGAAGAGATTTGGGGGAATGTCTGTTTAATTTCCCCAGCTCCGCATAGTCCCCTATTACACTCTCTCCTCGCTCCATCAGCTTCCGAAGGAACATCATTCCGTGCCCCAGGTGTGACCTTGCTGTAGTTTCCTCTATCACTTTTGTGGCTGAATGGGGGGAAAAGCCCCCACTTCTTCCTACTCTTGTGTACACCATTAATTTCTCTTTTTCCTAATCAATACTAATTGGGGTATATCAAGAAATCAAAGCAGGGCTCCCATTTTTCTACTTTCTTTTATTTTTATATCTATTTATTTCCCTACACGTATTTTTAAAAATTCAGTGTCAGTTTTCATATTGTTAGCTTTCAACTCAGTGAAGTCCTTAAGACCAGAAGTAGTGTAATTTAGAATATGAGATCCCCCAAAATATTGAAACCTTCTAAGAGCAATATTCAAACATTGTCTGGCTTATGAAGCCAAGCACTCAGTCTAACAAATCTTGCATTTTGTCACGCAGCGATTTAAACGACATATAGGTTCACTTTGCCATTTTAAGACTGACAGCATTTTGAAGTAAATTGCGCTATTGAAAAATACATTGATCGAAATGATTGGCCAACTGGTGTGTGGCACAACCAAATCAAAACTGACACAGCCATATGATTAACATATATAAATAATTGTTTCAGAGTGGAGAATAGTGTGTCTTCAAAATGGAATGAAACTATAAAAGATCTCTCAATTACTTACCAAATTTTATTTATTTATTTTTTCCTTTTCGTTGAATATTTTGGGGTGACACTCAGCACAATCATACAGGTCCCAGGCGCACAGTTTCACAGCACACCCTCGGTACGCTGTATTGCACGTTACTCTGACATAAAAAAGAAGGAAACATCTTACCCTTTGTGACAGCACGGATGGACCTGGAGAATGTGGTGCTAAGTAAAAGAAGCCAGTCAGAGGAAGACAGGTACCATATGATTTCACTCATGTGTGGAATTTAAGGAACAAAATGAACTAATAACAATTTTTTAAAATAATTTGCTAGTCTAATGTCAAACATATGTCAGTCTCTAAAAGTATAGACTATTATTTTCACTTTCCAAGTGAAGTTATTTGTATAACACACATTTTGGTGTGACTGTTTTTATAAATAGCTCTGATCTCTTCATTGTATTAATGGTGTGATCACCACACTAAATATCTTCACCTTCAACTTTGAATATTTTTGCTATTTCTGAATATTTTCACTAGTTCTGATGTAAATCAAATATAAAACCAACTTTTCTCTTTAAACTAAAAAAAAAACAAAACCCAAACTACCAATATACCACGTTCTATGAAAATGCTTTGAACTTCAGAAATCATTGAAAGCTATAAGCATATTTTGGTAAAAATATAAGTATATTTTTATAAAATGAGAATATTCCAAAATAACTTTTATACATTTGTAATGAAGAACATAAGTTCAGCATGAAACTAAGTTTTTTTTTTTGGAATATTGTGAGAGCATGAAGGTGTTCTATTTTCTCTAGGAAAGATGCAAGTGGAAATGACTTGAGAACACTTTGGAAAATGTTTGTGTCAGACATATAGAGACTTCCTGATTGTTAAGAAAATGTATACCGGGGTATTTGTTGTGAAGGTATTATAAACCCCGATATTTTTTAGCCTATTGAAATTCTATCCTCCCCAACACAGCAGAAATAAACGTGTGCTATCCTCCTACAACCAACATAATACACATAACATATGCACACACATTTACACTGGGTAAGCACACACACACACACTCAGGTTAACACTCATATCCCCCGACACACAATTCACTGTCATAGCTTGATATACAGTTTTTAAACTTTGAAACATGCTCCTGAGGTCATAGAAAATGCTCAGATTCATGCATAAATGCATATTACAAGGATGCAAGTATTTGAGATAAGTAATCAGTGTGTGTGGGGGTTGCCCACTAAAATGTGTGTGGCCTTCACGATGGGCAACACTTTATGTCGCCCTCAATTTGATTCATTTTCTTTTTTATCTGCACACAAACAAGTTGGGATGCATTAGTCCTAGACATGCACCCATTTTTGAAGACCATGACCAGTGCTTCTGAGCTACCTGCGGGCAAAGAATAACTTTTAGTAATCTTTTTGTTATTAAACTCTGCTGTGCCTGACACTATTCAGTTCTCATGAAAGATGTTCAACTAATTTAATTTGATACCCACATAGAGTGCCTCATTTAGAAACAGATACTCTTTACAAGCAGTCATAACAATTCACGCAAGTCCCTGGGCTTGGGATCTGGCGTCACTGTGGAATTAGTTTTCATTTATATTCAACTTCAGTTAATTTCCAATAGCCAACCAATGGCATTTGGAAACTAGAAACCCAGGAAATACATACATTTCTGAAGTTTCCATTTAAATCTTTTGAAAGACTGTATAATTGAATGCATTAACATTTTAACAGTCTGCATTGCATACCAAAGGCCTCTATAATCAAGTGCCTGGTGAATAAATGCTTGGCACCCCCATCCAGCTTACTGTAACAAACAGAATAGATCTTTCTGGAATAAACCTTGACCACTCAAGCTAATGGGAATCCAGTTAGGTCTTTGCCAACCCCAGGAAACATCCATAATCAATAGATGCTGAGAAAATTATATTAGAAATAAGTGTTTGAGAGAGAAAATAGAAAGTGCCTCAAAGTTGACTGAAAACAAAATCCGTTATGGTATTATGATTGATTCTGGAGAGAAATAGCAGTGAATGCTTAAAGATATGAATCACTTTCAAATATTTTAGTCTTGTAAGAGTAAATATTATTGACCTAAAACTACTAAAGTATCTTGGTAACTTGTGATTCATATGTACATATATATTAAGAGATTGTTTAAAATTCATATTATTGATTTAACTGATTTCAGCAGCTCCAAGGGAGTCATTGAACATTTTGTGAATAACATGTCTTGTAAAGATTGGGTCAGTGTTCACGAATTTACAGAGCACTTCTGGGTTTGATATTCAAAGTAATTGGAAAGTTACATAAAGGAAAAAATAGTCACCTAGTGATAAGAGCCAGGTATAAGTGCCATGTTTTGTTCAACTAAAAGTTGGGGAGTTTTTCATAAAATATTGAGATCAGCTATGAAGCTATTCAAGAGAGATAAGAGAATATTACAAATTTAAGACAATATTTTACCTCATCTTTTTGGATTGTGAGGGAAGTGGATTTAGGATCAAATCCTTAGTTTTGCTCATAATTTATTTTCTGTAATCTGAGCAGAGGAAACAAGGTGTCTTCATTTTGAATACTCAACTTCAAGTCCTTAGAAACTGCTGCACTAAGGGAAGCACTAGAATGCATTTTCAAATTATTAAAATTTCATAAGGACTGTGAGTAATTTGCAACTTGTTCTCAGAGTGAGATCAGTATAAGGAAGGAGAAGGGGTAAATGTTTCAGCCCCCCAAAAGCTTACAGTCTGTAGACCACAAGTTTACTAAAGAAGCTTGTTGAACTTCAAGGATTAGAATTTCCAACCTTCGAAAATAAACTTAACAAATTGTAACCCTATTCTACCTGCCATAAATGGGACAACAAATTAAGCCATACTTGTGTCCCATGAGCCAATGTATAAAATGACAAGTGATTTTATAAAAGGAAGTGCCTTAAAGGGGAGTGTTTATCAACTAACATGCCTGCAGATTTGTAGCCTTGCATTGTAAGCACATCCTAATAGCATAGCACCTGGCTGTTGGGAATTAAACCTGGAAAGGATGCTTTCCTAGGCATCTTTCATGAGAACACTGTCTGTCTTCAGTAGTAATGACAAGAAGCAACCCAACAATGCAGGAAATTTTCTGATCTAGTCCCACTTAAAAACAGTCACCTCCTTAAAAAAAAAAAAATCTCGAAACGAGGGGAAAATGAGAGTTTTGAATTAAATAAGGGATGAAAACCATGCATTTTGTTCCGTTTTCTTCCTTGCATTGTTTCTAACTATTGACCAGAGGCGGCCAGCGTTATTTCAGGGCTATGTCCAAGCTTGACCAAAAAGAGTAAAATGATGTGGTGTCGGCCGGTGGCACACGTATGAGAATTGTCTCGTCTTTTCCAGTAGCCTGTAACTCCATAATGGTAATTCAACAAACTTCCTCTATAAGGAGTTGTGATTTTAAAAAAGAAGACAATCCAAACAACGTCCCTTTCAACAGGTTGTATTTCTCCATTAAATAAGGTCCTCAGAGCAAATCCGTTCTATTTGCCCATGATGAGCAACAATAGACTCTGCGGTTCTGTACCTTGTGCAGGGAAGCTAGAACCTGGTTCACACAGTATTGAAAGTGTTGGATGTCTTTATTAATACCATTTTTTCCCCTGTCTGTACCCTTCATAACACCTTAGTTTTGTGATAGATTCAGGAGGGACAAGATCTTAAATAGTTTATAACAGTTGCATTAGTGAAAATCAATTTCAGGGACAATTAGTAACAACTCAATACTGCTGGGTAATAAAAGCTACAATCAGTCACACAATAGTAACAGAAGCCTGTCCACTGTCTTCCTGTGGTCGAGTTTATGGTCTCGCCAGTCAGACTGCCCTGGTTCAAACACGAGTCTGCCGCTTACTAGTTGCGACACTTTGGCAAAGTTCCAATATGTCAAAATGGGGATAATGATAAATCTTGTTTTTATCACATTGTTGTGGCAACAAAATGGTTTACCCTATATAAAACAGATGCGTTCTCTACTAAGAGTATCGCCTTAAGTATTAGATGCTGTTGTTGTCATTATTATTGAGAATATGAGTAGAGATAACTTATATTTTCCTGGTAGTGCAGTGTAGTTATTCAAAGCAGAGGGAGACAGAGAAAAGTGGAGTTCCCATGTGGAGGGACACGCCTGGGTTGTAGGCCAGGTCCCCAGCAGGGGGCGTGCAAGAGGCAGCTGGTCTATATTTCTCTCACACATTGGTTTTCCTCTCCCTCTCTTTCTCCCTCCCTTCCCTCTCTCTAAAAAGAAATAAATTTTTCTAAAAAAGTTAAAAAATAAGTACAGATGGAAATGATGGGGGAGAAAAATTTTGGCCCTAAGATCAAACGATTTCCACTATCATTAAAATACTATCACATTAGATATGTGTATTAGCTAAATAGTGGTGACATTTCACAATGTATACATATATTGAAACATCAAATTGTACACCTTAAATATATAATTCCGATAGGTCAATTATATTTCAATGAAGTTGAAAAAATAGTATCACTTGGCATTTAATGAGAATTTCCAACATGCCAGGCACTGTGCTAAGCATATTCTATTTATATTGCCTGTCTCATGTAATATTTCTGGCAATTTATGGTATATTGACCATCCCTGATCTACAGAAAGTTATTGTGAATGTGAAGTTGGCGAACTTCGCACAGTATAGCTCCGAACATATGCACGGTCCAATTTACACAAACCTGCTAGCTTAGGCCTGTGGGGGTTGGATGTGAAGTGAGGAAGACATCTGAAACATAATACATTATATTTGAAACCTTTTAAATCTGCTTCTGAATTTCAGCTCTGCCATTAACTAGTTTTATGACATTTACCAAATCGCTTCTCTGAATCACACATTCTCCCTCTATGAGAACAGAAATGATCTACCTTGTAGCTGTCAAGGATTAAATGATTTTAAGTACCAATATTTGTTTGCAAAATGAATGGTATCTAATCATAGATAGATAAATAATAGAGAATTTAGAAAGTCATAAAATCTGAGACAATATACCTATAGTTCTGTAAATTACATAAATCATTCAGAGTGTGCAGATTTAGATACAAATACCATTCTGAGGAGATCAACATTTTGCCTCCTTTGTTTTTTAAAGTATAATTTTCATAGAGCATATAAAATAAGCACTTTGGCGGAACTTGGTACAATCTTTAAGAGGTAACAGAATCTGAAAACTTTATGAGATGATTTGACGTTCATTGTTTTCATGAAAATCTGTCGCGTTGCTCATGAAAATAAAATAAGAGGTGGAGTGGGTTTTAGCTTTGTTACTGTGACTGGTTCTGCCTTCCTTCTGGGAAACCCCGTGGGAACCTTTATGTGAGACCTCAGTGAGGACTTGGTAAATTATTCAAGTATAATCAAGCCAAAGCTTTTATTCCATTTTTCTGACTCTAATCTGAAGAGTAAATACTACCTGATTTTTTCTTGGAAAGATATTCACATAAGAACCTTTAAATAAAAGTCTCAGAGCTGGAGGGTGTCCAGGGAATGGAGAACCATGTCCTGTATAAAATTGATTGCGTCCCAGAAACTCGCTAGTATCTCTGGTTTTCAGAACCTCTCTGGTGTAGTTATCGTCAAACTGACAGACAGGTAAAGCATGAAACTCTTCCTCATCAGGCGTAATTCCTGGGTGATCATTGTCAGTGGATTTGATGCCTGCCTTGATATTAATTGCACAAATTTCAGGCAGGATTAGACAGAATACAAGAAAAAAAAATCAGACCAGGAGGAAAAGGTTTCTTAAGCTATTTTAGCAGCTTAGAAGTAAATCATAAAATGTCAAGCTACAGAAATTGGCTCTGATAAATATGATGTTTTCCTGAATTAGTTCACTAAGCTTTTATCCTTTCTGAACACTTTCAGTCAATCTTAAACACTTTAAATGCCAACCTTAATACTGAACAGTTATGCTACAGCACATATAGGAAGATTGAAAGCAGCAGTGATTTGAGATGAGAATGAGTTATTTTATCTTCATTTAGACCCCCAAAGGAAAGCAAATAACCACCGTGTGAAAAGAGTGTACACAAATGGATACTTCTAAGGAAGCCAGGTTGTGCTACCAAATGGGAAAATATAAATTATAAAAATAATGTATAATCATTTCAACCAAGTTATGTCTACAGGATATGCCTTCCTCCTCATACGTCTGAGAGTTCCTGTGAGGGAATATATAGTTCTAATTGTAATTTAATTTTACATTCTTATTTGGGGGATTTTGGATTTGACAATGACTATAAAAATTGCATACCAGCTGTCACTTGGCTTCCATTCCAGTGTGGTCTTTGCTGGATGCACATGAGTAAGTCCCAGTAACGCTGAGGGACTCATGTAGGAAAGAATATATTTTTGCCTTCCTACCCTAGAACTTCTATTGGAAATATTCTTGTTCAAACAAATCACGTATAAGCACTATCTGTATTCCAAGTTTCTCAAGGAAAGACTATTTTATGTCATTTTATTCCCAAACTGTGATTTAAAAAATATATATTTTATTTATTTCTTTTTAGACAGAGGGGAAATGAGGGAGAAAGAAAGGGAGAGAAACATCAATGTGTGGTTGCCTCTAGTGCACCCCATACTGGGGACCCAGTCTGCAACCCAGGCATGTGCCCTGATTAGGAATCGAACCAGTGACCCTTTGGTTCATAGGTTGGTGCTCAGCCCACTGAGCTACACCAGCCAGGGCCCAAACCATGGTTTTAAAACGATGAGACAAAAATCACATAGGACCTTAGAAAGGATATGAATGTGGAAGTCAAGAGACAAGGGTTCAAGACCCAGAATTAACACTAGCTGTGTAACTTTGAACAAATCAAGTCATCTTTCAGGGATTTGTTTACCTGACAGATTTGACTGTTTACAGAATTACAGATTTGACTGGCTTGATTTGACTTTAAGTTTTCTGAGATCAGGGGCCATGTCGTGTTTACTGCACTGTAAATGGTACTAAATACAAAATGGGTGAATAAAATATTTCTTGATTGAACGAGTGAATGAATGTTGACACTACAACTTATTAGAGTAATTAATTTAATTTTTCCAAAGATGAAGAGGATCTTTTCGAATATGATGAAATTGTGTGCCTTTTATTAGAGGACATCCTCAGTTTAGTTTATTGGCACAGAACACAATTGAAAGCAGAAATTCAAACCTTGTTTAGAAATATGAAGAAATCAAATGGGTTATTCTTTGTTTAATGTTCATAGAACTCTACCAAATGGTGCTGTTTGTAATCAAGCAGCTGCTGTTTTATTCGCAATGACAATCTAATGTTTCAATGGTTTGCTAGGATAGGGCCCATTTGTTGCTTAGTTCTATAATTTTCTGGAACTTGTCTCAATATGTCTCATTAAAGGGAAAAATCAGGGAATCCCAGTTGTCTTACCCACTGATGCCTGAGTTCCTAAAAAAGCTAAATAATGTTCTCTAGGTTCCCACTCTTAGCTGGGTACTGGAGACCCAGCAGATCCTAAATGTTGGCTGCTTCTTGAGTGAATACCATGGAGCTAAAGGGATTTTTAAATAAGAATGTTACCTTTAAAATATAAAATATAATCACTAATGAATATTTACTATACATAAATTGGCACTTAAGTGAATGAATAAAAGCAATATGGAGATACCTCAAAAAATTAAAAACGGATCTGCCTTTTGATCCAGCAATCCCACTTCTGGGAATGTGTCCGAAGGAACCCAAAACACTAATTCGAAAGAACATAAGCTCCCCTGTGCTCATTGCAGTGTTATTTGCAATCACCAAGACATGGAAGCCACCCAAGTGTTCATCAGTAGATGAATGGATAAAACAACTGTGGGACATTTACACAATGGAATACTACTGGCTTATAACCAAGAAGAAAATTTTACCCTTCGTGACAGCATGGATGGACCTGGAGAACATTATGCTAACTGAAATAAGTCAGCCAGAGAAAGACAAATACCATATGGTTTCACTCATATGTGGAATCTAATGAACAAACTGCACCAACAAGCAAAATAGAGACAGACTCCTAGATGGAGAGCAGGCTGGCAGCTAAGGGGTGGGGGTGACGGGCTCGGGATCGAGCAAAAAGGAGAAAGGACTTATGGGCGTGGCCAACAGTGTGGTGATTATGGGGGGGAGGGGGTATACGGGGGCTAAGTGGTAGTGGACAAAATACAATAAAGATTGTTTAAAAATTAATGAATATTTGCTATAGATAAACCAACATTTAAATACATTTTAATTTCAGAATTAAAAAAATCCATGCCTTCAAGAAAAGCATGAAAGAATGATGACCTTTTGTCTGGTTGTAAATTACTTTCCAGGGTAATTGACATATGACATAGTTGAATGTCTAATAATTTCAAGTGTCTTTCCTCAATTCTGAATATAATCTATTTAACACCTTAAAAGAAATTATATAATCAGTCACTGATTAAGTTTAAAGACACCTAAGTTCCTCTATCTATATATATCAGGGAATTTAAGAAAATCGGCTAAGATCAACAGGCAAGTCAGCATTGAAGGTGAATTTAGGACACAGGCCTTCAATTTTTTATACTATTTCATTCAACTATTAAACCCTATTCTGCAAACATTTCCATAAAATAACTGGGTAAACTTTCTAAGTCAATACCCTCTCTGATCTTAATGAATATAAGTTCCCTTCCTGAACTAAAATATTAAATACCTAATAATTTGGTCTATTTTGGAAGAAACTGAGATTTTCCTAGACAAACGTACATTATTTCATGGGGGGGGGTGCGTAAATTATGTAAACTAAGGATTGGACATCTTTATTCATAACTTTTTCCTTATGGATAGAATGCAAATATCATATGCAGTTTTAATAAAATTATTTAGAAGAGCATTTTTAAATAATTGAATCCAAACAATTTGCTCAGCAGAAATTTAAAATGAGGTTTGTTTCTCTGAGTTATGCAAGACATATTATCCATATTGAGTGATGGTTAGTAATGTTTTTAAAAACATTTAGCTACTGATGGTTTCATCGAGAGCAGAATTATTTAATAAACTTCACAATCCTCAACTTCAGTGTTAGAATTGTTTTCCCTGAAGCATTTCTCAAGGTAAAACTGGCTTGCATTCTCATTATTCTCCAGCTCATCTTATTCCAGCAAGAAAGCAAATATTATTGAATTCGAAAAGGAGCATGAAAATAAACAGAAAAATATTTGTTTCTCCAGATGTGGTAGAAACACAACTTTCTCCCACATGTCTCCACCGAGCACGTAAAATCTGGCATTCTCTAAATCGGCAAAGGCCTATGATTAACTAGGATGAAAAAAAAGCAAGTGAACTAGATGAATGCTGGACTTGAACCTGTTCGAGTGATATTATTTCTGTTTCTTGAGAGAACCAGAGCGCAGCTTCCCTCTGAATAGAAGCTGATTTCTCCAAAGGGCTGGACCTGTTTTGTGGGGCCAGCCTTTACAGTAGCACATGCCTTTGTGCCCAAATAGGAGATGGTTAAGACAATGGAGTCAGCCAATCCCGAGCCTCCAAAGGAAAGACAATGTCCATGTTTACGGTTATTTAAAGTGACAGCCCATCTGGTTTTGCTTGATACCAATTGCGGTGTCAGGATGCAGAAGTTTCCATTTTAAAACCAGGACAGTTGTACTCCAGACATGGGGGAGACATGGAACGGGGACCGGGGGGAGACATGGAATACAGGACTTTTAATACTAAAAGCAAGGAAGTTCCAGAGTAAACTGGGGCACGTTGGTCACCTTCAATACTATGTCAGGAAGTGCCAGAGGTGATACAAGTTCAGAACAGCAGGGGCAAAATGTGGATGTTTTTGGAAAGAATATAATCAAGTCGTGCAAAGGATATAGACTAATCATTAATCATTAATTAAGACCAATCATTGTTATGATTGGATGCTTCACTGCCTCATTACATGCACTGGGAAATAAGTAGATGAATCAGGATGAAGTAAAACATTGGGGTTCCTAACCCAACTCTACCACCTATTTATTTTGAAGCCGAGGGCACATAACCACTTCTCTTGGCCTCAGATTTCCATCTATAAAATGTGTCTAAGAATTCTACCTTGAAGATTTCTTGTGAGCATTAAATCACATTTTTTAAAATGTAGATGGATGGCATATAAATGCTGTAGAGTGCACAGAGTTTCATGAGGAAACAAACCAACGCAATTGAGTATGGATCTTCAGTTAGGGAACTTCAATTCATTATACATTGCAAAGGTTTCCCCTTTCCCTCTTGCTGCCTTTCAGTTTTAGAGACAGAATGCACACACTGATGCTTAAACACTTTTCTCTCTCTCTCTCTCTCTCGCGCGCACACACACACACACACACACACACACACACACACCCCAATTAAAGCAGAAAAGCAGACCAGTTATTACTTTCTGACTTTTGAGAACTAATTCAGGGGATACATATGGCTCCCCATTAAAGTATCAAATGCAAAAGAATCACTAGAATGCAATTGTTAAAAATTCTCTTTTCAAAGTTTAAAAAGAAAACCATACCAGGGGAGAGGGATTTTTTTTTAAGAGTTAAAGGGGAATTTAGGGATTGTTTTGTCCATTTACTTTATTTTATAGATAAGGCCAGTGAAGCTAAGACTGGAGAAATGTCTTACTCCACATTGCTTAGGGTATTTTCTTTTAGTTTTAATACTTAAATCAAGTCAGGAAACAAAGATATAATTGTTCACTCTCAGTACTGTGAAAGATATTATCTTTAAACATCAAATTAAATGGAATTACTTTGACTAACGTAGAGACAATAAGTAAATGAAAGATCGACTTAGGATGGGAAAGATAAATGTTTGATTTATTCTAATGATTGTTGGTATGAATCACAGTTTCGTGTTATTTATTTTCTTCCCTTCAGATACGAAGCACAGTTAGCAAAGAAAATTATTATTGGATTTACACAGATGATTTTTATGTTCAAAGCTAAAATGTCCTGATGGAAAATAGTATCATGTAACCTGCCTAAATGGGAAATAATGATTTCCAGCAAAAATGTGAGACGCATAAAGTAGTGTGTGGGTGTGCATGTTCTGATAAAGGGAGATGCGTTCTAACAACAGATCACCATGAACAGCCCACAAGCTTGGAAAACATGAGCCATTGAAAGATAAATTAAAACAAAACGAAAATGAAACAATCCCAAACAATCATGGAGGACTTGGGCTATAGAAACAATAAAGGGTTGTAAGAGATCACTAAAATTACCCCTTAGATTAAGCAGACTCAATGCTTGGTACTTCATAGAAAAAGACAAAAATAATCGCAACATTGTTGCTTCTTAAATCTTCCATGGAAGGGTCAGAGTTCGCGGTAAAAAAGAAAAGTTCAGTAAAATTTGTAGGTTCCGTCATTCAGGCAGTAG
>PVJI01025097.1:0-20966 GCA_004026765.1 Micronycteris hirsuta | reverse complement strand
AATCAGCTGACAGTCTTATGGGGATTCCTTTGTAGGTAACTGTCCCCTTCTCTCTTGCTGCTTCTAAGATTCTCTCCTTATTTTTAATCTTGGGTAATGTCATTATGATGTGTCTTGGTGTGTTCCTCTTTGGGTCCAACTTCTTGGGGACTCTCTGAGCTTCCTGGACTTCCCGAAAGTCTATTTCCTTCGCCAGCTTCGGGAAATTCTCCATCATTATGTGTTCAAATAAGTTTTCAATTCCTAGGATTTCTTCTTCTCCTTCTGGCAGCCCTATGATCCGTATGTTGGGATGTTTACAGATGTCTTGGAGGTTTCTGAGCCCCTCCTCCGTTTTTTGAATTCTTGTTTCTTCATTCTTTTCTGGTTGGATGTTTTTTTCTTTCTGCTGGTCCACTCCATTGATTTGAGTCCCAGTTTCATTCTTATCTCTATTGGCTCCCTGCAGATCTCTCCGCATTTGTTCCAGCAATTTCAATAATTGTTTGTCGAATTCTGAAAGCATCCTTATTACAAGGGTTTTAAACTGTGCATCTGATAGGTTGGCTATCTCTTGGTCGGTTAGCTCTGGAGCTTTAATCTGTTCCTTTCTTTGGGCCATTTTTTTCCCCTCGGTGAGCCTGTTACTGTAAGGAGGGCGGAGTCTTGGGGATCCCCTGTGCAGGGAAGTTCCCGGTAGTTGTGCTGTGACATAGCCTGTGGGGGCGGGACCTGAGCGCACAATAGTGCCTTCTCTGCTCTCTGCACCCACACCGCCTCCTGCAAGTGATTTGAGCCCCTCTGAGCCAGCTCCGGGGGTCGCTCCGGGTCGGTGTACAGGCTGCACAGCTCCAGTCCCCCGCGTGTCTCCCCAGTGAACTCTCCTGTGAGGCCGGGAGTTCCTCCCGCCCCCGGCTCCCCCACCACAGGTGCTCTCAATCTGCTCCGATGGGTTGCGCTCTGCTTTCTCTCCTGGTCTGTCTGCACGAGAATGCAGACCTGCCCGGTCCACCAGTCTCGGCCCGCTGGATCCGGATGAGCCGGGTGCTGGCCGCGCTCCGGTTAGGCACCCCTGCCTCTCGGTGTGCTGCAGCCCCGCGAGATCTGCCCCTCCAACGGCTGACCTGGCATCTGCTCACCAGCTCGCAGCAGAGTCGCCGAACGCTCTCCCTCCGCCCTGCTCCTCCCCGCTCACCAGACTGGATGAATGTATCTTCTTTAATTCCTTGGTTGTTGGACTTCCTCTCAATACAATTTTCTGTCAGATCTGGCTGTTTTTGGTTGTATAAATTTCTGATTTTTTTCCTTGTTTTGTTGTGCAAGGTGGCATGGTGCATTCACCTATGCCGCCATCTTAGGAAGTCTCACCACTGAGAATTTGATAAACACTGGCCATTCTACCCTGACTAATATACCGAAGTAAAAGTAAGAGTATGTTACTATACCAAAATAGATTGAGAAGAACTGGACATCAACTATTTTTATCTGAAGGAAGGACACTGCATAGGTCCCTAGCAAGTTAGCTGCTTTTGTGGAGAGAGAGAGAAGATGGAAACTGCATGAATTAACTATTTTTAATCTGGAAATAATTGCATACGCAGCATATTCTAAACTTCCATTTTTGACCTTTAAACAAAATAATACTATAAAATAGAAAATAAGTTCAGACATAGAGAAAGCAAATAAAATCACATCTCACCTCACCCCTTGGCTTCGAGACAGCCAGAGTGGTAGACATGGTCAGATACGAGTTTCCTGAGAGAGCATTTTTTGATTAATAAAACTTATTCAGGCTTCTCCTTCTCCCCCTTTTCCCAAAAGGCACCTCTCATCATTTGAAGCAAGAAAGATGACAATGATCTTCTCCTGTTCATTTTCATTGTTGATGACTTCTTATGAGAAGGCAATTATAACACTGAAAACTCATGAGATTTGAAGCTGTGCATCCTTCCCTCCCATTACGATCAGGTAGTATAATACTGTGAATTCTACCGAGGCTTTAGCTGCCCGTCTTCACTTGTACTAATAAAAATGCAGTCGTAACACTGTGATATCTTGTAAAACTTTAACTGCCCATCCTCACCTAACCTCAATGATGAGTGCAAGCGATTTACCACAGGAGAGATTTTCATCGTGCTGGATCGGTGGTGGTCCACTTGGCATCACTGCTGTCAGTCCCTCCTAACGCTGGGAACTATGTTTTTTCATACAACCTTCAGTTCATATACCCAGGTTAGAACTTAGTAATTAAAGGAAACCTTGGGAAATTTGGAAGGTAGAAGTGAATCTGAAGCTATTCTTGATCAATGCATTGTGAGAATGAGAAAGGCAGGTATCTAGTTCTGGACCAGTCTGCACGCTTCCACTTTGTGGGGGTGGACCTTTCCTGAATTTCCCCAGGGCTGACATCTAGTTCACCCACTCCAAGGCTTCAGACTGATGTCATAGTGACTGTTTCTCTGATCCTTCAGCTGCATCCTTCCAGACCAGCACCCCCTAATTACCATATTAATCACTAATTGCCATATTAAACTTCTTATTTCCTTAGTTCTTTTAGTGACTTTCTTTTATTCCAAAACCAGACTGATAATTCTCAAAATTTCTGAGGAACATCAACTCTGTTATCTCTATGTATAGTTCTCAAAAAGTTTATGCCAACCTAAAGGGTTTTGTAAAAGTTTTTGCAAAGATGGATGTTGAACAGTACATCGCTGATTAAGGTACCACAAAAGTATTCATATTCCAGCCATAGTTACTATAATAGGTTGAAACACAAATGAGGCATCATGAGGAGGCATCCTGACATCTCCTTCCCAAATGTGAATTTCTTTCAGATCATGATCTTTTGACAACAGATAACATAGCACAGAGTGATTGAATTATATGATATTGCTTGGATGTGACTATTTTGATGTACAGAAACAATGATATCTTATTGTTTAAATGAATGCTATGATAATCTTTCCATTCTAATGGCATTTTAGTGGAAAGCACACCATTTTCCCCCATCTAGGAATTGAGACTTCTCTTCACAGAATCCATATTGTACAAGCAGAGAGTATTTGCTGAGACCATGCGTGAAGTTATATAACTCCCTGAGTTCAGATGAAAAGTGTATGTATTTCAACTTAGAGCAGCAGTGCCCTCAACCATAGTTAATTTCATTTTTTGAAATATGTATTAATGTGCAAAGACTGATTATGTAAGGTAAAGGTGTCCCTAAAATATCCTAGGATTGCATGAGATGTCCTTGCCCTAGGTCAGCATTTCTCTACCTTGACACCATTGACATTTTGGCCCAGGTAATTCTTTATTTTTACTGCAAAGAGAATTTTATTTTATATATCACTAGCCATGAATTTTTGTCATTAATTATTTCAAAAATGCTGCTTCGTGCCATTATCCAAATGGCATGACCATTTTATGTCCACAATTCACTTCTGTATTTACAGAATTTTCATGATTGACATAAGTACAACTTCAGTGCAGGTTTAACATTAAGATGCGATCTAACATCCATAATATCTGATGTTTGGCAAATGGCAATGCTCACATAATTGTTGTGAATGGGGGAATGGGGAGAGGAAAGGGTGGGAGCTATCCTATGCATTGTAGGATATTTAGCAGTATCCAGACCTCTACCCACTAGATGGCAGTAGCACCTCCCTGTCACCACAGCCAAAATAGTCTCAGACATTGCCAAATGTCCCCTCGGGGACAAAATGGTCCCTGATTGAGAACCACTCTCTTAGATAAAACAGAAATATGATGTTGGCAAGAGTTTAAGGCCTCTTTACTATCATCTTGTATTTCAACCTTTTGCCTTACATTTGGTTTTTCTTCAAGATAGAGTGAAATCCTCTCAACATTTTAGTAAAGAGATTGAATGGTATCAAACTGTGCAGGATGTGCCAAAGAAACTATTTAAAATGTATTGGTTGTAAAGAATCCAAGGGGAAGCCATGTTTAATTGCTTATGAGTAGCAACTTAGAGTGAGTTCACACTATTTGCTGCTGCTGATGTTTATTTTTTTTTAAATTAGATATCTCCTTGACCACCAGGAGATATTAGATTATCAATAAAATAGACAACATGACAGATGAGAATGTAATCATTGGAACATCCCATTATTTTCAAATTCAGCTATCAACTATTTCCACTTTGACTCACTGAAGCATAATTTATAAGAATTCAAATCAAACAAAATGCCTAATATTGAATCACTGTGTTCCTAAACATAAATGTCAATGTTTTGTTCCATCTCCTCTCTTCCTAACTTTCTCTTAATTTTATGATGAACTTCAGGCTCACCACGCAAAACACGCAGCACAAACTAACAGGGAAAGCAATCACTGACCTACCAAGTAGATTGCAACACACACTTAGATAAACCCTACTATAAAGTATAGTCCCCTACTCTGGAGAAAGCAGGCCTTTTGCAACCCAGCTGATCATCTCAGTTCATCTGTGTCAACAAGTAATAGAGTACCTACAGCAAAACAGGCTGTCAGTGATTCATCTGGAAATACATCAGTCTTTAAATTTCACGAGGATCATATATATTGTCCTTAAATAAATTAAGTCTGTTTTCTAATTATTTATCAGATACATCTTTCTTAAACACCATGAAAATATAGAATGAAACAAAATCTGAGATTTTGGAGTATATTATTTTATTTTTTTCAGACTATTTTACTGAGAGAATATAATCCCTCTCATTGTTTTGTTGGTCTGATCAATCCTGAGATGACTGCTGTTGTGCAATGCCATTTTTGTCAGAAATTTGGTTCACCAAGATGGCTGATAAGGTTGAATGTCATTAGACCAATCAGAAAAACAAGTCTCCTTTATATTCATGTCAATGTATGAAAGGAGGTCTCTATGGATTTGGCAATTTTTCCTGCTCAGGAATTCAGCCACAGGCATTTTTCTGATGCTCTTTTTGCGACCTCAATGCCATGATGCTGACTTGCCTCCACACTCAATGAAGAAAAGCTTTTCTATAGAAATGTCTAGGTTGACAGGAGCTTTAGGGAGATTATATTGCACTAGGGAGTCTTTGCCATACGATGTATTATCCTAGTCTAAGGAGACCTCTGAATCAACAATGAGAGGATGATATTTCTATTTTACAAATGCAAACATCAAAAAATGATTTAAGCTCAAAGATTTAGCAATAACAACAAATGCGCACAAGCCTTGCATGATGGGGTAAGAGATATCATTATTCCTATTTTAAGAATGAGTAACATGCCCGGCTGGTGTAGCTCAGTGGATTGAGCGCGGGCTGGGAACCAGAGGGTCCCGGTTCGATTCCCAGTCGGGGCACATGCCTGGGTTGCAGGCCGGGTCCCCAGTGGGGGCCATGTGAGAGGCAACCATACATTGCTCTTTCTTCCTCCCTTCTCCTCTCTCTAAAAATAAATAAATAAAATCTTAAAAAAAATTAAAAAAAAAAAGAATGAGTAACATGAAATTGTAAATGTGTAAATATAAACACAACAACATAGCTAATGGGTAGGTGATGGAACTGGGGGCATATACTTAGAAATTCCGGAAATGAGTCTAATGTTATTCCATCCATATCATATTTCAATAAAAACGAATCGAGAAGTATGGTGCCATTGTAAATAAAGATTGTATAGCTCTCAGTAAATGTTCATACTACTCATTCACCACAACAGAGAGAGAAATATATCTTCCTGGACTTCCAAGGGACAATATCTATAAAAGAAAACATCAATTTGCCCTTCCTTTTGTAGAAGAGAAATAGTTCCATTCATATAAGTTTAATTCCTGAGAGTCACAAAAACTGCAGTGTGATCATTAAATCAGTGCTCCCCACACATGCATTATCATTTTTCTATTCTATATGAGAAAGGAAAGATATCAGAGAATATTTCACTTTGGAAAAAAATATGGGAATAAAAACAATGGCTAAACAAGTTTGTTGCTGCTTACTTTTGGAATGTTCCAAAAATCTAGACAACTTCAGTAAACTTTTTAACTCATAATACTGCCCCCCGCCCATCAAAAGAAGATGAAGCCTACAGTAAATATGGGCATGGGTAAGTATACTGCCCTATGTGAAAATATAAAGTACTTGATATCTGAGTGGGATATCTCTTTCCAAAACACTAAGATTTTTTACAAGATCCCGACAAAGTGTGCTTTGCTTGAGGTTTGAATCCACTCATCAATAATGTTCAAAAACACTAAAAACTTAACATAAGGCTTTATGCTATTACTCAGTTGTGTGGTCTGTTATCTGTGATCCTTGCCCCATTTGGGAAGCTGGAATATATTAAAAACTTGATGCTACAACAGGAGCTGAGAACACTTTTGATAAGGGGATTGATGGCAGAAAGATTACATAGTGGTTCAGAGCAAGGCTGTCTATGGCACGACTAGATACCCCAGATTAATGGGGTTGCAGGAAATCTTTATGGGAAGCACTGACTAAGCAGTCAGTATGGAACCCTCAGAAAGGTAATACTTGAGCCTTGTTATTTCTGGCAAGCGCAGCCTCATATTGAAGAATAGTATAGGGAAACCCTGCTAGATTGGATGGAGATCCAAGAACACAAAAACCTGGGCTCTGTTTTCCAAGATAGTCAAGAGAGGCAGCAAGCCTCTGCATTGTGTGTCCCGGCAAACTGGACTGAGAAAGCTTCACAGAGCAACTGTGCCGGTGGGTAGAAAGATCAAGAAGATAAATTCTGTGCATTCATAAGTGGCATAGAAAGAACCAAACTAAAGGTGGCTTGTAGTTGGAAGTGGGATTTGGCTAGGACTCATGGGGACCAATGAACAGATGGAAACAAAGACAACTCGAAAGATGCCAACATGCATAAATTACTCAGGCCAAAGTCCCTTTCTTGTGTCTTGGCAGTATATAATCTCCCTTGTAATTAGACTGACCCCTGAAAGAAAAGCAGGGATTGGCGGAAGAAAGTGAGTGGATTAAGATAAATTGGCACTACCCAGTAGAAGTAAATAAAATAAATGCCTTTCCAGCATACAAAATATGTAGAGTCATGTTTTTACCTGCTACAGCAGCTCCATTGCAAAACAGATTAGTTTTGTACAAGCAGACTGCAAAGTTGCAAAATAATAATCATCAGTTGCACAGACAACTATGTCCTTATTTCTATCCCGGTAAACAGGGTCTTCAACTGGCAACAAATTAGGAAAACTTTAGGAAAAAGTCATTAACAATAATTTTGAAAGTTAAGAACTTTCTAGGGATTTTTGTGCTTATGTGAAATCCCTATGAGACATATTAAAATTTGGTTTTCTCCTGTTAAAAAGAAGTTTTGAGTTGTTTTTGTATATTATAGTGCCAAAGAATACATAATTAAATTTTAAAGTCCACATCTCTAAAACTATATTATAGAATATCTTAAAGAAGGGCATTATACCTTCTTTGTTTTGAAAGAAGTTTTGAGTTGTTTTTGTATATTATACTGCCAAAGAATACATAATTAAATTTTAAAGTCCACATCTCTAAAACTATATTATAGAATATCTTAAAGAAGGGCATTATACCTTCTTTGTTTCCTATTCACAGATCCAACCTTTTACAAAGAGTAAGATTTTTGCTGTAGTTTATGTGTAAAGAGCTGTGCAGTTACGATGCCAGAGAATGGGGTTATTACAAAAGTTTTTGGCAGGTAGGTTTAACTGAAAGACTGATGTAGACAGGTCTTCATTCCAGTTTGGAGTAGGGTTTAGTATAGCCATATTCCAAGCACTAAATTATTTTGCTGATGCTCATTCTAAGTCTGCTTTCTTCATAATACACATCCATACAACTGTGCTCCTTTATATCAGAGTAAGTTTTCAGAGATGGTGTGCCCTGCGCACCAGGCTGTAATTCTATTGGAGAGGAGACCTTGTCTGATTTTGCTCACCAGAGTAACTCCAACTCTAACCTGGTTCATATTTTTTAAATGAGTTTACACATTCATTAAATGTTTGTCTTACCAGTTTTCTTTTGAAATATTATACTTGGCAAGAAATAATTCTGCCTCTATTTTTCCTCCCATTCTGTGTTCTTTTGTTCCCCTGGGGGAATAGATGTAATGATACCAAACTAATTCCACAAACCTTTTGTTTTTCTGCCTTGTTCTTTTTCCTCTGGGCTAAGAAGCCCACATAATCAGAATAAGATGGATGTCTCATGTCCCTGTCAATACTAGTTATACGTGTCTGGAAGTATTTTCATCTCTGATTGATCTCTCCAGTGTCTTATTAATATGGCCATTGGGTGATGGCATCCATGATTGCATTCTGAACTTTAACAATCATATCAAGGTTGTGCAGCAGGGTACACACTCTACAGCTTGTCTTAGGAAAGGACAGGGGTTACTCCAGGGTCCAGATGTGATATTGAAAAGTACTCCTCTCTTTCTGGCTAATGAGGTAAGAACATATCCATCCAGAGTGATATACCATAATCTGTTTGTGGTGGCGTGTCTACCAAAATTACTCCCAGTGCGAGCTCCTAATCACAATGCGGTAGGAGAGACTGTGCCAACATGTACACAATGCTGAAAACAACCATTTGGAAAGTGAAAAAACACATAGCAATATCCTGAAGCCAGACATTTATCTGGCTCCTTAAGTCCATAAGTAACATGGAATTTCCAGGACCTGGATTGAGTTGGCCAGTTCAGGCATAAAACAAAAGAAAACAAAAAGAAAAAGATAATTTGGCTATTTCGTTTTAACTAGTAAGTTGTCACATGAAAATGTACATTCTATAGGTTTGAATTTGTATTCTAAGCCCCATGCTTCTGATGTGATTTTATTTTTTTTAAACGGAGTTCCTCCCCTGTTTACTGAAATTACTACAATAACTAACTGGGTGTGGTATAAATAAATATACATGTATGTACCTGTCTATGTCAATTTCCTTCCCATCTACTTATTTATGTATGTCTCTCTATATGTGTATCTACATATAATCTCCCCAGAAAAGAATTGTGATTTAATTACTAGCCCCATGATTTCCTTCCAATTACCTCAAGGCTGCTAAAGATTCCATCAGAGATTTTTATGATCCCTGTGCGGACCATTTGGGGAACACAACTGTGGCCTTTTAAACAGCTCACTTCACTGCTCTCTAGCAACTTTAGCCTGAACAAGGCGAACCTTTGAAAGGCAGCTAGGCAACACCGTCTTCATTCCATCTGTTAATTTGATATCTGCAAAACTTAATCTCCTCATTCTAAATACCAAACCCTGTTTCCAGAAGTTAATTGGTTTTCTTTCCTTTTTGTTTTTATTTTTTTTTAATTTAGATGTATTAATAGATTTTGTTTCCATTTTAATTTTCTCAGTTTTGGCAAGGTCCACATTTCAATTAAAACTATTAGGGCTCACCACGGGATTTATATTTTAAAGATTACATTAATTAGCTCTCAGGCAAAAAATAAATTTTATTCCTCATCAAGAGTATTATCAGCAAATGACTTTCAGACAGTTTCAGGGCATTAGTAATTCAGAGAGTGGCTTAGACCATTGTGCTTTTTATTAAGGACTCACTGCATTACTGTTAATTTAGTCAGTGTGTAAGACCAAAGATAATTTAGGCCTACATTCAAAAAAAATATGCAGTTTCTCTCTCTGTCACTCTCACACACTCACACACAGCTCCCTCAGCTGCATTGGCTCTGTGATTCTTGCCCCTGTCCTCCTGCTGCCAACACCGACAGCCGTGATTTATTGCCCAGGTTCTGTGCTGCCTGGCCCTGTGTGGAGCAGCTTAGCCCTGGAGAAACTCTAGTGACTATGGATACTAGGCCATGTTGAGGCGTAACCCCACTGCGGGTGCCACAGTTTCCGCTCATCCTCTAACTTTGTGTCATGCTTCATCACCAAGCAGCATTCCTTGTGCTCCTGATGTCTCTTGGAGTTTTTTTGTGTGAAAATTGCTGTTTCAAATTTTATCAATGGAAACCTCTCTCTGCTAGGGTTCAGATGTCCATTCACAGGAAGCACTAGACATTGTCCTCTGATAGATACCACCTCTCTGTCTAATGGTGGGAATACCTATAGCACAGCAAGCTGTTTTTCCCAAATCTGTCTTTCCTCAGGATCTGCTGTTTCCCACCAGGCATCTCAGTGCCTTATAGAGATAGACCTCTAAGGACCTGGGCCCTGAATATCCTGATATCATTCTAGAGTGGCAAAGGCAGCAGACCTAGGTTTGAGATATAACCTGATTTATAATAGAGAAATTGTGGAACATGCAAACAATGTGTATGTGTATGCATTTATGTGACATTTAGCCACTTGAGGTAGCTATAGTTTAGCAGTTTAAATCATGGGTTCTGGATCCCCAGTACATGGATGCCAATCTTAGTTTTTTCACTTGCTTAGCTCTGTGGGCCTGAACAAGTTGCTTAGCCTGTGATTCATGATTCTCATCTCTTAAAGTGTGAATAATATGGACACAGACAACAGAGTGTTGATTGCAGGGGGAAAAGGGGGTGGGAGGAGGTGGAGGAGGGTATAGGGGCAATAAATGGTGATGAAAGGAGATTTAACTTGGGGTTGTGAACACACAATATGGGGTACAGATGATGTGTTATGGAATTGTGCACCTGAAACCTATATAATTTTGTTAGAAGGTGTCACCCCAATAAATTCAATGAAAAGGAAAAAATAAAGTGTAGATAATAATAGTGCTCTCTTCCCAGGGTTGTAATGTGATTAGACAAGCTAAGCTAATCCACATAAAGTACATGGCACATTATAGGTGTTATGTGTTAGCTGTTATAATAGTCATGGTTCAGTATGTGTGGTGCAATTATTCACTCCAGTCCCCTGCTGATGAGATACAGCTATGACTAAAATAAATGATGACTCTGATCTCAGAGGGAAAGCTGGACAATAAATGCACAAATATACATCATTTCAGGAAGTAGTAAAAGCAGTGAAACAAAACCTGGAAAAAAAACAGAAGAAAAGAAAAAAAACAGATTACTAAGAGTTAAAGGGATAATTTTAAAGTATAGTCAATGAGAATGTCATATTTTATTTGTTTGAAAAGAAACCATGATATTTTTTGTTTTGCGTTGCCATTTAAAAAGATTGGATCAGTTTGAATATATAGATAAAACACAGCTAAAAAGTGGTTTTGGTTTCATTAGTTCATTGTGGAAAATTACTGGTCTGGCAATCAGATCACTGTTTTGGGGTGGTTCAGATCGCACAGAAAAATCAGCTCCATAAGGTTGTTTGTGATGTCCTTAGGAAAGTCTAGCATTTTCATTTGGCATTCCATATTTATTTTCTCTTTTCTTGAAAATGTTTTTGCTGAGACCAGAAACCATCTACTTATACATTAACACACTGAGAAGTGAGACCATGTATCCCCACACAGTTTGCTATCTCTCTTAGGGTTCATCAAATTGCAGCCTGTGGGTCAAATCGTGCTCCCTGCTTGTCTTTGTAAATTAAGTTCTGAACATGGCCAGGACATTTGTTTCCATATTATCTGTGACTCTTTTTGTGCTGCAGCAGAGATTGTATTTCTCGAAGCCTAAAAATTTTTACTGTAGGGCCCTTTGCAGATCTCACATCTACCCCAGGTTTTCCCAGTCTGGGCACTATTGACATATTAGGCTGGATACTTTTTTGTGGAGCTTGTCCTGTGCATTATAACGTGTTTAGCAGCATCCCTGGCTAGCATCTATTGACTAGATCCTGGTAGCACCATGGTCCCCACCCCCTTGTGACTAATTTAAATGTCTCTAGACTTTGCCAAAGTTACTGCCTTCTTGGGAAGCAAAACAGCAATACTTAAGAACCACTGGCATGACTTTACTATTCAGTTGTCTACATTAGTATCATTTTATCATTGTAGAAGACTCTGCCCAGGCAAATAATTGCATTACTCATTATAGGACTTCCCCAATAGCCCATCAACTCTTCAGTAGAAAACATTAACAATTTGTGTCCTCACCTTGCTGTCCTCTGAATTAGGACTCTTACTTAACCCTAATCAAGGCCCCACAATGAAAAACCACTTTAAACCAAGCATCAAATTCTTAACAAAAATCTTCCTTCATTCTTCTCCATCTGAGACAAGACCAAATTGTCAAGGTAGGGATCACCCTTACCACGGTAAGCAGTACATTGAGACCTGTCTTACTGATAGGTAGTATTGGTGATATTTGGGTGCCAACATTCAGTGGCACATAACACTAAAATTTCAATGTCTTACATATATAAAGAGTGTTTTTAAAATAACACTTGATTTTCAGTCAGGCAATTATACTGAAGGCATCCTTTTTACTTATTAAACACTGAGTCTGAACTATGTCTTTGACATTTTAGATTTAGAATTACCTCTGGTCTCACTGCTTTTTGAAGGTTTAGAATGAAACTAGAAAAAAATACAGATGCTATATTTAACAATGAAATATTTTAATGTTATTGGGATTTCTGCAGGTAAGTATAATTAAATATATTTCAGAGTAAGTTGTCTGCATGTATATGGAATTGGCATCATCCACCCTAACAAAGAAGGGATTGCTGAGTTTTATTTAGGAAAATTGTCTTCCCCTTGAGTAAATAAGAAGGCAAGAAATTTATTCAGTGATTGGGAAAACTCACAATATGCCTGGCTAAAAAAAATAATGACTTGAACTGTCCAAATTGGGTAATAATAATCAGATATTTCATCTGCTTGAAACCAAATAATCAGCATGTTTGTGTTTCTCAGTTTTCTGCTGGTTGTTGTAGATGTAGCTTCATGAAAATTCATTCTGTGTTTTATTCACTGCTCAATCCTGCAAGTCAAGGAGTTTGTAACACATGGCGGGCACTCAGTAAGTATTGTTAAGTAGAACAATAAAGTAACTAATTTACTCTATATGTTAATGGGAATATATTAAATCATCTCAGAGACTTTACTTACAAGTTACAACCCTTATCTTAATTTCAACTGCATTAGCATCTAAAGTCTTTAGGCTCCCCATCAAGAGTGCCTGTGGTGATAGATGTATTCCTGATTACTTACTTTTTAGAATTCTTCTTTAGCAGAAGGTACCATGCACCTATGCATAGTCAACCATTTTAGTTAACAACTTTCATCCCTTTGTCCTTAGAATTCAGTCGCCAACTAGAGCCCTTGGTTAGGGAGATGCATAAAGTACCTTGATAATGAAGAAACATTAAGATTTCTGCTTTTTCTTAGAATGAAGAAAGCCATGAAAGAACACCGATCTTACCCCAACAATGAGAAAAAGATGGCTGCTTTGAAAAGTCATACATTTTTTAGCACCTTGGAGGGCTCATGTTGTAACATTGCTGGTTGGAATGCAAAATAATTCACTTTAATCATGTCTTATAAGGTTAAAAAATACATTTATCCTGTGACTCAGCAATCCCACTCCTATGTATTTACTCAAGAGAAGTGAAAAAAAAAAACCCAACCTATATGCAAATGTTCCTAACAGCTTTATGTATAATAGAAAAAACTGAAAATAATACAAATTTTGTCAACTGGTAAATGGATAAGCATACTTTTCAAAATACGAAAAATGTAACACCACTCAGCATAAAGAGAAACAAACTACTGATACATTTAAAACATGGGCAGGTTTCACATGATTATATGAAGTGAACAAAGCCAGTTACACAAGAGTACATGCTTACTGATTCCATTTAAATAACCTTTTAATAAAGGGAAAAAAATAGCCCTGGCTGGTGTGGCACAGTGGATTGAGTGCAAGCCTGCAAACCAAAGAGTCACTGGTTCGATTCCCAGTCAGGTTACATGCCTGGGTTGCGTGCCAGGTCCCCAATAGGGGGTGTGTGAGAGGCAACCACACATTGATGTTTCTCTCCTTCTCTTTCTTCCTTTCCCCTCTCTCTAAAAATAAATAAATAAAATCTTTTAAAATAAAGGAAAAAATAAAGGGACAGAATCACATTAGTGATTTCTAGAGAACTGGAGGTAGGTAGAGGCATGAGGAAACTTGGGGATTTTGAAAATGTTCTGCATTTTGCTTGTGGTCATGATTATACAAGTATAGGCTTTAATAGAGTATCATAAAAATTTTTACCTCAATAAAAGCTGAAAAAATGTGACATTAGACACTGTAGGGTACATACAAGAAGTTTAATGTTACTTGATTTTGTATGTACAGACAGTGAAATTAAGAATTCCAGAATAGTTACTTTAAGATATTTTTCCTGCCAAAATACAAAGAATTCTTAGATAATTCAGCAATATCATAACATTTTCTACTGGAAGAGAACTCAGATATTATCCAGGCTGAATACCCATTTCACAGTTAAGGAAACTAAGACCTAAAAATGTTGGATGACTCATCCCAGAAATCCCAAATATAAAAGCTGGGGTAGATTTGCCATCAAAATAATCCTACTAGATTTACTCCAAACTGTAGATAAGCAATTCTAAAAGTTTATGATTCAAGGTAAATCTCATTAATAAACAAAAACACTACATCAAACTTTTGAAAAAATGCACTAATATATGACTGATTCTACAGATTGGAGAGAGGAACAGTTGTATTTCAAGAAAAAGGGTCCTTAACATAGCAAAGAAATAAAAAAGTCCAACTTTTCTCATTGATATGTATTTAAATGGTTGATTCAATTTGTCAAAGCATTTTGCTTAATATATATAATAATATTTATATTATATTATAACAAAATAGAAAAGGGAGATGGCAATGAATATTGCATTGTCTGCCTCAATGGGTCTGGAGATTCCATACTTTTATATTCAGAACATTTGAAGTCTAAAAGATGAACATCAGCAGATGTTAACAGAAACTAAGGTCAAACAGATACAAGATTATTTATTAATTTATGTCCTGCCCTCCCCATCTCTACTCCTGCTCATTCTCCATTCCTACCATCTAGAACTGTTCATGCTTACAGGTATGATCTCTTGTGCAACAGAAAACCAAGTAACCAGTGAATCAAACAATTTAGAAGATGTGATGACTAATTTTATGTGTTGACTTGGTTGGGTGATGATACCCAACTGTCTGGTCAAGCAATAATATAGATATTTATAGGTATTTTAATTAATTAGTTAATTAATTAATTTTTTAGATAGAGGGGAAGGGAGGGAGAAAGAGAAGGAGATAAACATCAATGTGTGGTTGCTTCTCCTGCAGCCCCTACTGGGGACCTGGCCAACGACCCAGGCACGTGCCCTACCTGGGAATTGAACCAGAGACCCTATGGTTCACAGGCCGGCACTCAATCCACTGAGCCACACCAGCCAGGGCTGTGAAAGTATTTTTTTATGTCACTAGCATTTACAATGAGTAAACTTTAAATAAAGTAGATTGCTCTCCATAACATGGGTGTGACCTTACCCAATCAGCATAAGGCCTTAAGAGCAAAGACATGTTTCCTGAAGAAGGAATTCTGCTTCAAGGATACAAAATAGAAATCTTGCTGAGTTTCCATCTGTTGGCGTGCTCTGAGAATTTCAAACTTGTAAGCCCCCACAATCACGTGAAAGCCAATTGTTGAGCAGTGTTCCATTGTTTGGATTTTAAAAACTGTGTTTATTCATTCACCAATTGATGAAATTTAAATTGTTTCCAGTTTTTTTTCTATTGTGTGTATGGAGAAGGGTCAGAGTGGGTAGTGGCGGTGTATGTTTTATTTCTCTAAAGAACCCTGACCAATAACAGAGTTTTTAATTTTTGTAAAACAAGAAGTCTGGAGTTCATCAGCCCAGGGCCAGTTCAATGGATGTCATCAGGGACTCAAGCTTCTTCTAGCTTTCTACTCCTCTAATTTTAGTTGGCAGCTTTTGTCTTTGGGATTATGATTTCAACTTAGTTATTCCACCATCAACATCATAACTGTGTTCCAGAAAAAAAAAAGTTAAACACAGATGATATAATTCAGTTGAGCCTATACTTTTAAAGAAGTTTCCCAGAGATACCATGTTACAACTTTCACTTATATCTTGTTAGCCTTAACAATGCCACATGGCCATCCTTAGCTGCATGGGAAGCTGGGAAATGTAGTTCTTTTAGCTGGCACATTGCCCAAACATAGTTGGACTTCTGTTCTAACAGAAAAGAAGAAAATAGATGTTAGATATGCTACCAACTATGACTGCCACATTCATTTACTTCTGTGTATTGGTCATTAAATATATTCTGGTTCTTGGATCCATTGATCTTTTAATATTAGTACTGGAATGTTATTTCCTCTTAAATATTGTTTTGGTCTTCCTCTATTCAAAGCTTATTTGTCTTTTCCAAATACTCATATTTCCATAATTTTATCTTCCTCCTTACTCCTACATCCTCTCTATTCCATGCATAGTCATCTCATAGAACTGACATTTTATTCAAATCAACATGGCAAGTAACTAGTATTTGATGGTTAATGAGTCTACTAGGAAAGATACTTTTAATATTGAAGATTCAGGGTTTCAACTAATAATAATAATTAACTTGGTTGGAGAACATTTTTCAAACAAAGAGGGTATTTAAGTTTAGAGGACATATGAGTAGCTAGGAAACTCATTTCCCAAAAGATTAGCATGATGTGCTAGCTCAAGTCTATTAACTGCTTGAGATCACAAGAAATTAATACATAAGGCATACTTGCTTATCTCTGGGATATGGTACTACTGGGACTGATTTCTGTCTGTCAGAAATAATCAGTAATTATGAAGACAATACAAAATCAAAAAAAGAATCTTTTAAAAATTGCCCTAAAGGAGCATATGTAAGAGAGGTAATTAACTTTTGTGTGTGTGTGTGTGTGTGTGTTGCTATAAATAAAAGCCTGTGTGGCAGAAGATTGCTATTAAAT
Source organism: Micronycteris hirsuta (assembly GCA_004026765.1). Taxonomy (NCBI): domain Eukaryota; kingdom Metazoa; phylum Chordata; class Mammalia; order Chiroptera; family Phyllostomidae; genus Micronycteris; species Micronycteris hirsuta. The sequence goes on along the minus strand of PVJI01025097.1, from coordinate 4,150 downwards.
CTATTATGAAAAGTCTGTATCCTCAGTATTTCAGTATCCATCTTCTTGCAAACTCATGGTCATTCCTTTAGACCAGAACTTTCCCGTATAGCCTACCCGTTTTTCTTATTTTGATCTTATTCTACCCCCAACTCCACTACTATTGTGATCTTCCTAAGTATGAATATGATCCTGTCATCCCACTGCCTAAATCTTTCTTCTATAGGTACCTGTAGCATTCAAAATAAAGTCAAATGCTTCTCCTTAATATATAATGATGCTCATGACCTATCTCCTACCAGCCTCCCTAGACTCATCTCCCACTGACCCTACCTTTCTCACACTCTAAACATATAAAGATGGTTTTGAGTATGGACTGACTCCATAGGTAATTCTTATTCAGAATTTTTCATCCAAGAAGTCTAGCTTCTGTATCAAAACTACATGTACTTATTCTAAATTTTAAGATAATTTTACTTGGAATTTATGGCTAAAACAATGGACATGTACTGGTAAAGTGTTATATATTTTATAGCCAAAAGGAGAAGAAAAAACAAACTTTATTAGACCTTTATTTTATATCTGGCAGTTTATGTACATTCACATTAAAGAAATAAGTAGGTACTACCTCTATTTTGCAAATGAGGAAACTGAGACACAGAGCATGCAAGCAATTGTCCTAAAACACAGTAGACAATTAATTATTATTGCTATACTATTGATAAATTATGGAACCAGGATTCAAAGTAATATCTGTCTGAGTGCAAAATTCATACTATCTCCGATATTAATCTTTGTGTAAATATCCATAGCTGTTAATATCTCGTCTCAAATGAGGCTAGATTTCTATGATACTGAATGTCCACCTGTGTGTGGATGTCCTTACAGAACTTTTACATTTTTTCAAGAAAATAATTTCCATAGAGGTACATAAAAGTCTGTCTCTTCCTGTTTTGTTCCTCTTTGAATTTTAGGTACTAGAATGAAAGAAAAATGCCTAAGTGCAGATACTGAGAAAGAGTCTCTGTATTACAGCTAAAGGACTGTGGCAATACAATTAGATGTCCAATTCTGCTATTCATCTTAAGTGTTACCAGAGGCATTTTGGTTTAGTCTCATTGTCTTTCAACCATTTCTAATAAATCATAATTTTCAACCTGAATTGTAGTAATAACATAGAGAGGTCAGTCACCATAATCTTGGTTTTAACTGATTCATTTATGGTAACACTGCTAGGATAATTAAAGAACACTTGTACACAGAAAATGATACAGAATTCATCTGTAGGATGCATCTACTTTCCTATATGTGAAATTCAGTCACTTATCCTCTCTCCAATTTTTACTTTTTCTAAGTTCTGCAAGATAATACTATAAGACAATGTAAGAGTCAAATGATTTAAGACATTTCATAATGTTTATAATCAAAACACCAAATAAATAATCTAAGCTAATGTCTTTAAATTCTTAATATTGCTTATTACCATTTTCTTATTAGAAAAATATAGAAAAGGAAATATCTTTATAGTTCAATACTTTTATTGGTTAATGTGTAAGAAATTTTGAAATTTTAAAATATACAAGTCAAATCTAACAAACCATATATATTGATACAAAAGACCACATGAATCATTCTGAAGTTGAAAAAAATGTTTTTATTCTTAACTAGCTAAGAGTTACCTTTGTACCTACTTCTATGCACTAACAAAGGTAATGGAAATCAAGTATATTAAACCTCTTTCATCTTACCATACTATATTTTCTGGTGGAGAGATAATACTTAGTTCTCATATTCACAGGAAAAAAATTATTTCAAGACCAAGAGATCTCAGAACCCCTTGGCATATTCAGTGTACTCATTTGGGCACATACAACAAATCTACTCAACTATTGTTAAGAGAATATGAGGCTTGACTTTTATGAATTAGAATCATACTTAATAGTTATGTAGATAAATTTGGTGATTATCCATTGATAACATAAAGGATCTTTTAAAATGTGATTAACCACTTCCCATTTTAACAAAATTTTAAAGTATAGATTTTGCTGTTCTGAATTTAATCAGGAACTAGCCATTCTTTTTAAAAGCATACCAGTGTCCTTTGTTCTTCAACATTATGAAGCACTCAACCTGTCTCATGAATAAAGCAATTGCCTAAATTTCTTCCCTATTGTGAGTTTCTATTTATTTATTTTCCTTAAAGACAACCACAAAATCAATGCACTAATTACCTTTTCAATACCTTTGCCTCTGAATTTTGTTCCACAAATGTAGCTACATGAAACTACCAGAAAAAAACAGTCAATGAACTGATTATCATTGAATGCCAGGCTTCCTAGCTACTTGATCACGATTTAATGTCTGACAAAATGAGATGTTTTCATGCTTGAAACCATGGTTCTTGACCCCATAATTTCAATTCTATTACCAGATTTACACATTAGGCTATCTTCAGGTAGCTTTGCAATTACTTAAAAATAAACATCCCTGGCTGGTGTGGCTCAGTGGTTGAGTGCTGGCCTGTGAACCAAACGGTTGCCAATTGTATTCCCAGTCTAAGGAACATGCCTGGGTTGTAGGCTATGTCCCCAGTAGGGGGCGTGCGAGAAGCAACCACACATTGATGTTTGTCTCCCTCTCTTTACCTCTCCTTTCTCTAAAAAATAAAGTAAATAATCTTTTTTAAAAATAAATAAAATATATAAAATCTTTTTTAAAAATAAATAAAATATATAAACAAAATTATCGAGAAACACCAATTAAACTGAGTGTTTAGTAAAGACTTATTTGGCTGTAGTCCCAGGTATTGTCCTTGGCTCACGGGAATTAGAAAAATGAAGCAATCTGATTTCCAGTAAATATGATTTGGTCCTGATAAGTGCCTTTAAGACAGTACAGTGAGAAGCTAGGAAAATTCCTTGGCAAGTTGAGTAGGGAAACTGAGACAGATAGTTGAACACAGTGGCCAAGCAATTTATAGCTAGATACAAAAGGTCACCTCCTTAGGGGTAACATCTAGGCCTCAGTTCTATTTCAGCTCCATGTCCAGAAAAGTAACAAATCCAAGTAGGTGATGCCAGAACCAATTGCAATGACTAAAGAAACCCAGCCCTGTCATTGACCAATCAAATGGAGACCATGACCCTGAAAGGACACACCTGGAGAACTGATGAATATGCTGCTGAACTCTACCCTGAGATCTCTCCTGAGATTCCTGCCTGCAAGAGAGAAAGAAAAACCTCAAGACAAAGGACCTAGCACACATGCTCTCTCTCTGGGGAGCAGCCCTCACAATTCCCTTTCCTCTCTTGTTCTCCCCACTTCTTTCTCCACAGGCACGTGTCTCCTAAACTCTAAGGCAATGGGCAACTGGCAGCTTGTCCCAGGCTGATCCCTTGAACCTGTCCCCAAGACCCCTCTTCTCTGACTTCCTAGTGAGCTAAGGCAGCCCAGCCCAGGCTCTCCTGTTGCTTCTTCTATGCTAAGCCCTTCCTTGTTTCACTGTCCCCAGCTTTAATAAACAGATCCTTATAGACACTTGGACTCATGCTGTGAAATGTTTCCTACACAAATTTGAGAACCCACACACTACAGCTGGCCCTCGGTTGACCCACTCAGGGCCAGGCCCCTGTCTACTAATGCCCTAAGGCAAAAATAATCCCTGAATATAAGATAACCTAAAGTTAATGCCAGTGTTAAAAATGCATATATTGGTGTATACGTGTGTCTCTGTGTGTGTACATACATAGAGAATTAAATTTCAGGTAAAGTATAGAAACTTTTTTGACCACAAATATGTAATTATCTATAGAAAATAATTGCTCTTAAAAACCAACAATAATACAGTCATGAACCTACATAAAATTATCTGTTTGTTAATATAATCAAAGATTCATTCAGTATTCAAATCAGAAAAAGTAATCGTCTTTGGAGAAGATGACATTCTTTTAAAACACATTGTAGTCGGGACACGTACTTATACGTTTTATGTTGACTGGTAGTGGAATGCGGGACACGTATAAATACGTATTTTGTAGACTAGTGGTAGAATGCAGGTAATGGATAAAAACGTTTATTTTTATACTTTTTTATTGCTCTAAAGGGATGCTAACATGCAGATATATGCATTCCAAAGGACAAAATTTGGGTCTCTTAACACAGACAATGGTGA